>VXAU01002667.1:535489-551864 GCA_013399695.1 Formicarius rufipectus | reverse complement strand
GAAGAAAGAGACAAAAATCTCTGTGACTTGTAGTTCATTAGAAGATACTTGAAGGGGATTTTTAAGGCTTCTTTTTTCTTTGGAGTAGCACATAGCATTTTTGCTTGGGTAATTATTGTTTGTCAAGAAACAAACTAGATATCTGGCAAAATGGGGAAATTAAAATAAGTGCTGAGATTGTTCAATAAAACTAAAAATCTAATATCAAGCTTTAACAAGTCTTTCTATAATTAAATAAAAAAGGGCTGTGTTTATGTCTCTCTACTGAAGTTTCATTCTTTTTCTGAGCTGATATAGAAGTCATTAGATAAACCAGCATGTGTTCAGTTACATAATCTTTGTAGGTATTTAGGTCCAAACAACTGCCTACAGTTTTTTATATAATGATGTCCCCAGGACCATCCTGTTTAACAATAGGACTTTATGAAGGTTCGAGCATCCCATTCCATACCCAAAGGCCTTAAACACCAAGGTTATTTTCTAGGTGTAGTTGGAGCTCTGCCCATTAAGTCAGAGTTTAACACATGGCAAAAACTGTACAAATATAGGAGAGTCACTGCTCTGAGAGCCAAGATAACAAGTATCGGCATAGATCTTAGAATCATAGAATCATTTATGTTGGAAAGGACCACTAAGATCATCATGTCCAAATACTAAATTAATATGGCCAAGACCGGCACTACTTGATGGCTCAAAATGCCATGTCCATGCATCTTTTAAATACCACCAGAGATAGTGACTCAAGCCCTTCCCTGGGCAGTCTTTCCCAAAAATACTGTTTTAAAAGAACCATTGGGAGAGGAGTAGACAGAATGTGATCTAGTGTCAGAAGCATAATGCATGTGAATTTATGTTTATGAACTTGGCAGAAAAGTTCCTTATAATCTCTAAGCTTCTGCTTCATGCAGTTTCCATGTAATCTGTTGAGACAGTGATTTGAGTTCTCTTCCATGACAGGTTTCAACAGGTGATCATCAGGTAATTTCGTTCTCTCTGAAGTGTTATCTTTGTATCTATTTTTCTTTTCTGGCAATAAGTAGGATAAAATTAGAGTCTTTTTTATATTTACTCTCTTGTTGTTTAATAAAATTCAAAAATTTTTGTACTATTAGTCTGTAGTTTCATATGTTTGTTGGTTTTTTGGTTGGTTGGTTGGTTTTTTTTCTGCCAGGATATTGACCTCATCAGTTTGAATTTCCTATGTTTTAAACTGAGATTTTGCATAAAAAGTGAGGGAGACAAGATACATTCATCACTACTAAAATTATGTTTTTTCACTTTGAAAAAACAAGTGATGTTGATTTAGCTAGGGAAGAAAATGCATGTTTTAGTCTAAATGAAATGGAAATGCTACTCCTATTCTGCTTAGTACTCTGATTAACTCCAGATGTAATTTCTTAAATGTCACTGATGAGAAAAATTCTTCATGTACCAACACAGGTAACTGCATTGATTGATCCACATTAAATTAACAACTTATGAGTATTACAATATCAAAACATTAAGAAAAAATAACAAACATAACTGATGGATTAATCAAATTTATGCTGAAAGTTATTATTGTCAAAAAATGTCAAGGGAGAGGCTCTACAATGAGGTGTTGTCTTGCAGTAACACTAAACAGATCTAGCAGGCAGCTGCTGTGTGAAATGGTGGTCCTGCCTTCTCACTGTTCCACACTCCCACCAGGAAATCATCTCATTTTCTTCCTACTTGCACAGGTATCAAGTTGACTGTATGGCCAGATGATAAACAATGACTAACTAACCCTAAAAAGGAAAAAAATAAAGATCTCTCTTCTTAAGAAAATAATGGTTACATTCTACAGTTTGCCTTCGTAACAGTTGGAAAGATTGTTCCAGGTGATTATAAGATTTCTCGAAGATATTGGGAGTATGGAGAGGTCACAGTTGACTGGAAGCCAGAAAACGTTGCCCCAATTTTCAAGAAGGGGAAGAGGGATGACCCTGGAAAATACAGGCCTGTCAGTCTCACTTCAGTGCCTGGTAAAATTTTGGAGAAGATTATTCTGGGAGCTGTTGAAAAACACCTGAATGAAAATAGTTATCGGTCACAGCCAGCACGGCTTCATGAGGTAAAAGTCCTGCTTATCAAACCTGATTTGCTTTTATAACAAGGTAACCAACCCAGCTGATCAAAGGAAGAGAGTAAATGTCATCTTCTTGGATTTCAGTAAAGCTTTTATTATCATCTCCCACAATATCCTTCTGGACAAAATCTCCATCCCATAGCTGGATAAACACATCATGTTGTGAGTGAGCAATTGGCTCATGGGTCAAACACAGAGGATAATAGTGAATGGGGTGTCATCACTATTGGTGAGACCTGTCACTAATGCTGTTCCACAGAGCTCCACCTTGAGTCCTGTGCTCTTCAGCACCTTCATTAACAACTTGGGTACAAACGTATACTAAGTTGGGAAGAGCTGTTCACTCCCTTGAAGGAAAAGAAGTCCTGTAGAGAGACCTTGACAAATTAGAGGACTGGACAATAACCCACTGTATGAAGTTTAACAAAGACAACTGCCAGAATCTGCACTCAGGACAGGGGAGGCCTGGATGTATGGATAGGTTGAGGAACAAGAGGTTGAAGAGCAGCAAGGTGAAAAGGGACCTGGTGGTTCTGGTCAATAGCAAGCTGAATATGAGCCAGCAGTGCCTTGGCAGCCAGGAGAGCCAACCATGACCTGGGGGGCATCAGGCACAGCATCACCAGCTGATCAAGGGAGGGGATTGTCCCACTCTGTTCTGCACTGAGGTGGCCTCACCTTGGATATTGTGTGCAGTTTGGAGCACCACAATATAAGAAAGACATTAAGCTATTAGAGAGTGTCTAAAGGAGAGTGACAAAGACGGTGAAGGGCCTTGATGGGAAGCTGTATGAAGAGCATCTGAGGTCACTTTCTTCAGCCTGGAGAAAAGGAGACTGAGGGGAGACTTCACTGCAGTTACAACTTCCTTGCGCAAGTAAGAAGAAGGGCAGGCACTGATCTCTGTGATAACCAGTTATAGGATCTGAGGGAGCGGCCTGAAGTTGTGTCAGGGGAGGTTTAGGTTGGGTATTAGAAAGAGGTTCTTCGCCCAGAGGGTGGTTTGATGCTGGAACAGGCTCCCCAGGAACATGGTCACAGCACCAATCCTGACAGAGCTCAAGAAGAATTTGAACAATACTCTCAGGCACATGGTGGGACTGTTAGTGTAGTCCTGTGCAGGATCAAAAGTTGGACTTGATGATCCTTGTGATACCCTTCCAATACTGGATAATCTATGATTCAAATATGGATTTTTAGTCTGGTAACAAAAACTGGGGCTGATACCCATTGTTCTCACTGATGCAGAGGTTCAAGATCTAGGGCAAAATGTTATTAATTTATCTAAAAAGCAGCAAGCTGTAGATAAACCAAGAATAAACACTTTTACTGCTTTCAGGAAAGAACTGGCACAAAGAATGTCAGAAACAAAGTTTTATGCAGCAGGCTGTTGTTATTAGAATATGATGGAAGAGTGCAGTGAAAAGATTTGGAATTACAATGAGGAACACTTCAGCCTATAACCTTTTCTTGACATTCTGTTTGTTCTTAATCACCTGTAAGTTCACTTAATATCAGAACTGTGTTTTCTTAAATATCATTCCTCATATTCTAGGGGGGAAGGGGGAAAGAGAGAATGTACATTCTGAAGTGAACTCAAATAGACACACTGGCATTTGCACATAATGTCAGGTGTTGGGAGAAATCAAACACTACATTTCATCTCTAGCTGTCAGCCTGGTTTGCTGCCGCAAAGATATTTCCAGGAATACAATTCAAAAGGAAGAGAAAGGGTGAAACAATCTTAAAAAATGAGAAGACACTGTGATAATCAGATATTGGTTGGGCTAAATTGTCTTGCCTCTGATTTTAGCATGACATTGAAAGTCATAGGACACACATTGACTGACATAGGCATGATTCTGCTGATGCAGAATGATTCTGCTGATGCAGAGTACTGGGCAATAAAGAAATCAGTGACTGCTTAGCTCACATCTATGCACAATAGCTGCTGATGGAGATTCTCTTGGCAGAGGATGTTTATCTTCGTGTTTGTTGTACTTGAGCATTAGTCAGATCATCAAAGTGACTGGTTACATTTAAGCTGCAGTGGTCCAGGAGGTTTGTGTTCAGACACTGAGACAGAATAGTAAATGAGCAAAAGAAGGAAGACATGGAGCTGGCTTGCAGAGACTACCACAGCACATGCAGACTGTCAGACATGGGATGATTTGCCTTATTAAATATTCATTAAAGTAAGCGGAGGGACTTAGTGGAAGGAAACTCAGCTTCACAGACAGACAATCTGTATGCAGTAGCTGAAAAAAAAAAGTGCCACCTAAATCCCCTGTAGAGCAGAGAACTTTAAATCAGAATTGTTTTTAATATGCGACTTCTTTTATTAGTGTTCTCCATGCCTGGCAGTCCATATTTTAAAGAATGTTTATGTTTAAAGAATGAAAGATGATATAGTACTTTTGTATGCTAAAAACAATTGTGTACAAATTAAATCAGTGGGGGATAATGGGGAAATGCAAAGAATATCAGTATTTTCTTTCTTCCTTATTTAATTATGAGAGTATATGCAGAAGACATCTCATCTGTTTTAAGCTGCCAATTAAATTATTCTAGACTCAAGTAGTTAAAGGGTTTCTTTTATTGTTCTCTCAATAATTTGGAGGTTAAAAAACGGCTGCCAAGGAAAGGTTTTAAGGCCAGCATTATTTGATGTATTAATACAAGTTAGTGCAATATCTTAACTGCTACTGACACAGATGACCAGAGGCAAGAAAGCCAACTTCTTTCTATTCATCCAATATTGAAATTTGAACATTCAATATTGATACTTGACTACTTTTCACAAGGAACAACTATTCTTCCCTGAAGCCCCCAGAAGTTTTGTCTTAGTTCTACACCAGACATCCCAGCTCCAGCTCATGAGTCCTTAGGGAATTACAGCTTAATGTAAATGAGCAGAGAAACTTAAAAGAAAACTTCAGATGTGTAACACCATTTCTCTTGCAGATCCTTACAGCTATTAACCCATATGGTTACTTGTTCCACAATCAAACATGCATGCACTAAAATAACTGCTAAAATTGTTTTCAGTGCCTCAGCAAATTTTTGCATTAAAGTTTGCCATTCAGTTCTAGAATTAGCTAGTAAACCAAAGGGCTTGCATTTCCTGTGTAATAACCTAAAGGATACAGTCTAATAAACAAATCTTCATACCCCCTTCAAAATCTTTATCTATCTACACAAAAGTAATATTCAGTACTGGTAATTTAACTATGAGACTTGTAAAAGTTGAAGACAATTATATCCAGCCATAAGAATGCTTAATTGTATCTTCAAAACAGTTAAGATGCCATCTGTCTCATACAGAAATTATTTCCTTGCTATTTCCTCTTTTTCTCCCAACCTTTAAGTTGATGGAGAGGGGGAGCAGGGGCTGGAACAACTATTTTTGATTAATTTTGTACCAGCATGTCTTAGGGCATGCCCTGAGTTCCTTCCTTTTATGATTTTAGCTTTGCTCTTGCTAATCATTCACACAATTTCCACCAGTAGAACAGTAACCTTTAGCTTTTATAGACTAATGCTGTACAGAATCAAAGTACAGGCAGCAGTCAAACACTTCACTGACATTTAGGAAGCAAATGACGCCATTGGGGAGCAAGGGGCCTCACAGCAGAAGTAATGCCACTGCAGTATCTCGGAAAAGTTAGCTTCTAGCTACTTTAAATTGAATTTAAATCCTGCCCAAGGGCATGGTTACTTGGACTGTGGTCAAAGAAGGTCTGAGTTTAACTGTTATCACCTTGGTTGTCTCTTCACAACATGGTGGTTGATGCGCCATCAAATCAGTTTCACCATTCTCTTGACAGAAGGCTTTCTTGTGAGGTTTTTTTCCTTCAATCACTTTATTTCACAGAAAGGAGAGGGGAAATGTGTAGGAAAATGTTCAAGGCAAGAAAATCAAAATCTTGAAAGGATATTTTCTCCAGTGTAGTGCAGAGAAAAACAGAAGGACATGAAAAGGAAAGAATCTGGGAACAGAAATTACTTCATCTATGTCTGTCTTAGGCAGAATAATCCATGTAACCAAAGAACTAACCCTCTAAATCTCTCCCATTAAATTTTACTTAATATTCCTCACATTTCAGGGAAACTACTGTGTAATACACTTCCCTTACATTTTCCTAAAAGAAATTATTCAAAAATGTCAGTGTTTCTGTAATATACCAAGATATTGAGTGTGGTTCATCTCTGAGTCAAAATATCTGAAAATGACAGCTATGCAACCTCTTGCTGTTAGAGACCAGGAGGAGGATACAAGAGGCCACCTCTAGTATTCTATCACTTTGGAATACTAGAATACTTTGCCCAGTTTTATATTAAAGGTAGCCTTCCAGTTCGGTCTAAGCAGAGAGGCAAAGGTTTGCATGCACAAGCTTCCTTGGGGATCATTAGAATAAAGTTTGAGTAAAGACTACTAGTCTACCCTTTGGTCCTGGGTAATTAAAGGGTTGTCAAAATCAGTTCGTTCAAAAGCTTGGTACTTATGAAACAGTCTTGCAATATTTATGTTACTGCAAGGCTGGTAGTCAAGTGAAAATAAAAAAGAGTTAAAAAGAGGTCTGGTAGATTGTAGATAGTAAATTGTTTGCTTATCAATAGAGGGACAAAAATGGAGAATGACTATACATCTTTAAGAAATACCCTTCTATTGTCTGCAAGTTTCTGCATGTATGCACATGAGAAAGAAACCTAGGATGACTTGCAACTGCATTTGCAAATCAGTTGTCTACTCTTCCTTTTTTTTCTTCTTTTCTTTTTTAGAGACTTCTGTGGCAGGTAACAAGAGTAAACACTGTATAAGGCAAGTTATCTAACAAGAAGCAGTTTGTGACTTAATTTTAAAGGCTGAAGAATTTAACAGAAAACCTCTCAATCAAAATGTTGTTTGACACCAAGTAGACCAAATGAAGTAATTTTCAGTCAGATACACTCAGAAAGCTTTTGAGTTTTGTAAATTACTAGTGTTGCCTGAAATTTTAGGAAAAACTTTCCAAGGCAATATTATCTGGGTAAAGAAGAGAGGAGTGCTTTACTTACAGCGTTTTATGGGTGCAAAGTATAGAAAGCATACAGAGAGACACATGCCCTTCACCCAGTTCCATCCTTGTATTCTTCAAGCAGGACTTGAGGTTCTTCATGGCTAGCCAAGAAGTAAGGGGGAGCCTCACCTAGTGCAGGGACGCACACTGGAGAGTTGAGCATCACTGCTTCTCTGTGTTTCTTAGCATAGAGGTTATACTAATTCTATAACTCTCTTAATTGTCCTGTCTAAAGGTTACATCCAATCTAATTATTGTCCATCCCCAGCAACTCCCTAGATCTGCCCCCAACATGTCTTCTCTGAAATTGAGTCAGAGGTCTCAGGACCCCTTGTACTAGATCATCTTAATTTTCTTTGCATATGTCTTCTTCCTAGAGCTTCTCCAAGGTTTCTGGGCCTTTTTTCTTGTTTTGACTAAAATGATATCTTATTATCCTAGTTTCAGGCAAGATGTTGTTACTATTGTTTCCCCCATGACACAGAGATTCAGGAATGTGTCACAGAGGTTAGAAGTTTTTAGCTACTACTTCAGAATGTAAGAAACTATACAGCTGTATAAAAATCTACAAATACATGAAATCCTAAAGCAGCACTAAAAGTGTTAGAAATGAGAAAAAATATTTATAAAAAAGCAAAAAAAAAAGAAAAAGTTTTTCAAGTAAGTCCTGGATACACAGTGATATATAATTATCCATATACGTTACATTTTTCTGTGTATCTATGAAATTCTTGGGAAAGAAAATCTCCAGTGGTGAAGGTATCCTTTTACTACTTATGTATTAGACAGTCCTTTCACATACCATTTGCTTACCTTAGAGCTTTCGCTTATTAAAACAACAGACTTCTCCCTACACACACATAATCACCTTCATAAAAGTCACAAAGTCACAGACTGCATCCAATTCAGAAAACAGAAAGCCTTCACCTATTCTGCAGAATAGTACCCTAAATCCCATTAGAAAATGGCTTAAAAGTTACCTTCCAGTATTCTAAAAGGAACATCCACGTACACAGTGAGTTTTCTGAAGTCAACAAATGCCTCTTGATGTAACTTCCAGCTGCAAAATTAGTGCATGGAAATAGTGCAGGTTTTCTTTTGGAAAGTTGTTCAATAACTTCATGTATCATCATCTATTTCTCCTAACTCTTCCATTCACTGCCTCATCAACACTTCATGGAGTAAAGGAAGGATTATCCCTCTGAATTAAGAGGATCAAGGTATTGGCTGTCTAGTTTTTTGCCTGCCATCTTGCCCTGACTCTTTCCAGCCTTGTGAAAGAAGGCTCCTATTCATTTCAAGTGGATGAATCACTCATGTAACTGCAAGTTGACATTCTTATCCACTGCTTCCCAGCAGGTCACCAGTCAAAGCAATATTCATGCATGACCTATGTAGGGCATGTTTTCTCAAGGATGATGAGTTCCTAAACCTCTGCATGAAAAAAATCCATAATATTTCAAATTATATCACTTTATAAACCAAACAAAGAAACCCAACAAGAAACCAACACTGAACTCCTTCCGAGATACTCTAATCCTTTTTGTAAAAAGTAGGCAAAAGAGTGTTACTGCCTATGACAGCTGTGATTGTGCCCTGTGAAATATGAAAAGTGGCATTCAGCCTTGCCCAGATGTTGATAGATTAAAAAGCAGCATTTCACATCAAAATGGTTAATTTCAGTGACTTTTCCACATTTAGAAAGAAAGATGAAAAAGCCTACACAAATTACTCTGACAAAATCAGGGTGCTCATTTTATAAAACTTTAGTAGATTTCTTAACATTCAATCCCATCAGTAAGGACATGAAGCTCAAGACATTTGCTGAAATTCAAGAATGAAATGACAGTAGCTGTAGAGAGAATATCTGTTTCTGTACCTTATTAAGGTCCAAATCTAGAGCTGACACAGTGCAGAAAACTCTTGACAAGAGATGAAATTGCAAGGTTGTACCAGCCAAGGAGCTATGTCTGCTTGCTTCATTTTTCCAGGAATATTGATGTCATGAGTAGATCACTGTGTTTTTCTCTCAAACTGAGTGCAGCAGTTCCATCTGTGGAAGATGTGAACACTGGAAACACCAACAAGTCAAGCTGAGAAAATATTAACTAGTATAAAAATTGCAAACTCTGGCAAAAATGTTTTTACATCACTGTTNACATTTGTGTATCTCAGTCATGAAATCAACTTAACCATTACATGTATAGTGTAAATGCAGAACTATCAATAAAGCAAGGGAAAGCTTAAGACTGGAAACAAATTTCTCACATGCTGACATATATATATATATATGCACAGAGCACACTGTTAATTTTATTTTGATGAATGTGAAAATCTCTATCATTAAGAGTGATTCAGAGTACAAAAACTACTATGAATGAGAGACATTGGCAACATTAGTAAATCAGCAGTTCACACACTACATCAGAGAGAGGGTTTGTCTTGTACAAATTTCAGCTGTGGTAGTTACTAAACTGTAAAAGTCCATATATTCCCCAAGTTCATATTCAATAGCTGTGACTAAGCTCCCCGTGAAAGACAACCATGTCAGTAAAAGCAATGTGCGACCAATATACAATGGAAACCCAGGAGTAATTCAGGAAAGGAAAGAGATATCTCCTACTGTCCAAGAGAAAAGTATCGATAGTGAAAGAACAAAAAGAAGTGCATAACTGTTTCCCTTTCCTGAATACAAAAAAAATGACTTGTATTAGCATGCCCTTAGTGAACATCTATGTGAATATCTGTTTCTAAATATTTGTTTGAAACTGCAATAAAAAAAATCTATTTTCTGCACTCTCCTATACATTTTCTCAGAAAATCTGGCAGGAACAATGCCAAAATTTGGGTTTTTTTCATGCCATGGTTCCCACAGTCTGAGTATCTTTCCATTTTTTACTTTTTTAGTTTGCCATTTCCAGCAAAACAAGCATTAGTATCACTGTGAAAGCCTGTTTTAAAAAATAGGTAGGTCTTCCTTCCCCTTTCCTTCCCCCTGCTTTTCCTCTCTTTAGTTAACTGGGACCAACTGCCATCTGGTCACTTGTGATAAAACCAAAGATATCTTAAAAATGCAGCATACTTTGATTGTGAAAATATGTGGAAAAGTAGAACACTTGACATTTACTTTCTATCCATGGATCTATTCTGTTGATCAGACAAATAATTATTACAGAGAAATTACTGGAACTGAACATAAAAGTCCTGTACTAGTCATTCAAATCCCCTGAGATGGCCAAAATGTTTAATTAGGTCATTTTGAGATGAAAAATTTTGTCATTTTGACATTTAAGTAATTTTGTCACAATTGGATATAGCTCAGAATTGTTCTTGTATCTTGCATGTTCTGTATAAAAGTTATGTCACTGAAAGGAATGTAACTACCATCACCATTAAACTTCTAAAGTGAGGCATTGCAAGAAACACATCAATACAATGCCAAAAAAAAAAAAAGGTCAAAAATAGTCTACTTACATAATTAAAAAAAATAAAAGGAAGGGGAAATGTTCATAGATACACTGCGCAGAGTAATTATCACATAAAACATAAAAGATATAATTAATCACTACATTCCATTTTAACACATTCTTATAACTTCTATCATTTGTGTTGAGTGTATCCATGCCTCTGGGATGCCCCTTAAATTATGTGACCTGTAATTAACGGTTTCTAAAGATGTTTTTGGTTTCCTAGTTATGTTCTTGCACATCCTTCCTCCTCCTGTAAAGCCACTCATAGAACTGAAACATTGCAATTCTACAACAGTTCCCTAATGAGCTACACAGACAAATAGTAAATACGTGACTTATCCTCTATTCAAGTCCTTTAATAGTCTCTGCCATAGCACTTCTCAGCATTTTGCAAGGTCATAGCTTTCCCTTTTTTGTGGCCAATAGTTTCTGTTTCCTGCCCCAGCTCGTGTTACAGGCGTGGCTGCAGTGCCACGTTTGTGTCATTCGATGGCAGAGAGGACAAGGCGAGGTCTTCCCCTGGTGCTCTGACCCACGTGGGCTCCCAGGATTGCTCAACAGCCTGACATTATTGCTTTTCTGTTTGTTGTTTTTTTCCTTAATGTTAATCTGAGATTAACAGATTAACATTTGAGATTAACTTGAGAGGTGGCGGGCATTGGCCGAGTGGCGTAGGCCCCCACCTGTGGAGTCAGATCCTCCTCTGAGGACACCGGTTCGAATCCCGAGGAACTCGCTGTCACCGTCCGAGCATGCTCGGCCGTGGCAAGATGAACCTCAGGAGTGAAGGGTGTGGGACCAGTTCCGCGCACACTGTGCCTCACCTAAAAAATCCATTGCATAGGCTTATCCCAGGATCTTCGTTCGCGAAGTCCAGCCAACAAGACAAGACAAGTTTCTGTTTCACATTAAAAGCTTGAAATAGCAAAAGTCATCATTGAGGTGGTGGGGGGGAAGAAAAAGTTTCTACCTTTAGATAACACATCTTTTCTCATAGATTGTATTTAAGGGAGTTATTGTTTTTAAAGAAGTACTTAATATGAACAAGATATATATGTGGAAAATCCATTCACACAGTAAACGAGAAAATTCCATACCGTTCATATAGTACAATGCATTATTCTGAAGAGATTGGTTTCAGCAACATGTGAGAAATTCCTACAGCAACTGTAATTCTGGGTTTAGGGTGGGAGAGGAAGACTAGGATGTGTCTTCACCAGTAAGCAAGATCTGCTTATGATGCATGGAATCACAGCCATACCTTAAACCTGCTCCCAAATGCAATTCCATGCAGAGATGTTTGCAGTTTGGGGTACATCAATAATGATAACAGAGAAAGGCACGAAAGGAGTTAACTCAGAACCTTGCCTTGAGCTACAAGAAAAAATTTTCTAATTTTTGTTCTACCTGTTTTTCTAGAAGAACATTGTAAGAAACACTGGTTAATATCTTGTTCTGTCCTACTCACTGGATCTAAGTCTCCCTATTTATAGAGAGAATGCTAGGGAGTATATACAATAGACCAACAGGCTATAAATCGGTAAACTAAGTGTTTAAAGTAGATATGGCCTAGAGCCAGGACTTCGTATGCTTGAAGAATCTGGGTCAGGTCAAACTGATGAAGTGTATCGAAAATGACCACCAGGGGATGAAGACCACCTAAAAGTTGAGCAAAAGGAAGATTCTCGAAAACGCCACCAAAGTTCCACTTGGACTCTGCCTAGTTATGAATATGTATATTAAATGATGAAATTGAGTACCTGAAGTGTATAAATTATTTGTTTTGCGCCTTTTGAGCTGAGCCAGTTTGTCCAGTGCAAGCTGGCTAGCTCCTAATATTGTAATAAGCAAATATCTTGCTNAAAATGAGACTAAGTGCTATAAGTTAGGGTTTCAGTATTTGTTTACTCCACCAAAAAAATATTTAAATGCAAATGATCAAATTTAGAATAACATAAAAAATTTATGATTTATTCAGCTAAAATCTTAACTCACTTGATATAGATTNTTCTGAGCAGTTTCTCTTTTATTCCGAGGGTTTTTTGCATCAATAGGAAGGACATCAGCTACCACAGTGTGTTCAGGGAGGACAGACAAGGTGGTGAAAGATCTCAAGGGCAAGACTTGTGAGAAGTGTCTGAGGTCTCTTGGCTTGTTCAGCCTAAAGGAGAGAAGGCTGAGGGTGGCTTCATCACAGCCTACAACTTCTTCAAGCTGAGCAATGGAGGGGGAGAAACTGATCTCTCTGGTGACAAGCCTCAGGACACAAAGAAATTAAAGGAAGTTGTGTCAAGAAAAGCTCAGACTGAACATTAGGAAAAGATTCTTCAATGAAAGGGCGGCTGGTTACTGAACCAGACTTGNAAAAAAGAGAGAAGAAAAAGTCAAGCTGGTATAAACACTAATAGAGTTAAGTTTCACCAGTTTTGATGCAATATAATGCTCACAGCATTCCAAAAATCCTTGGACTCATGCTAAAAGTAGTATTATTTGTTAGAAAAATATCGAAGGCACTCAGAAAATATTCAAAAATACAATGTTATCTNGTGGTCATGGCACCAACCTTGCCAGACTTCAAGCTGTGTCTCTGTGAAGCTCTTAGTCAACTTAATGTTAAGCCGTTGCAATAGGGAAGGATTTCAAAACTGCCTCTAATGACTTAGCATGAAAATGTTTTCATTGTGACCTACCCTTGTAAATTCAGAAATCTTCATGTTTAGTTTCCTGCTCTATCCTATGGAGAAAACAGCTCTTTCTCAGTGATCCTTCACATCCTAAAACAACTGAAATGAATCTCCATCTGGAGGTTTCTCCATAGAAGACAGTGGAGTCTGGATGACTGATATTAGAAAATTAATTTTGTTCTACTCAGTTAAAATGAATCCCACTTAAAAGACAACTGGAAGCTAAGATAGTTTAGGGCCAGACAGAAAACGTAATCCATTAAGTGGAAAACAGGCTGGCTGTTCACAGCAGGGAGAAAAAATATTCAAGGGACATTGATATCAGATGAAACATTTCAAAGTAAGAGAGCATTTACTTTATCACTTCAGATCAGGTGGAGATTGTGCAGTTGAAACAAATCTTTTGATTGACCCCACTTGTTATGCCTTGGTTCACACTGTGGAGCAGCATTTCTTTCGTAGGCAACTGAATCAGAAGACATAGTCCAGTTTCTAATGTACATTCAATGCTTGGGACCAGACTAGATTTAGTCTAAAGTAAGTCCACTTAATGCACATAGTGTGGGTTTCCAGTTCTCAGCTTTAGTTTGTTTCATTTTATAAGGAATCAGTTATTTTGCTTTACAAATATAGTCCTATAAAGATGCATTAATGCAAATTAATGTCACTTCAATGCAGCCTGAAGTGAGGGGGTCCTCACATGTTTGCAAAGGTACAAAAAAAGTCCACGCTGCTGCCCTTTCTTTTTTTGTGTAGTAGATTTACGTTAATGTCAAGAGTGACAAAATACAATTATGGTACAGAAAACCCATCAAAATATTTGCTTCAACTGCCTCATACATTACTCACGCCTAATAAATAAGACTTAGAAATGTTTCCATCTGCTTTTAGCTTTCTTTTTTTGCTAACATAAACTTTCCTATGTGACAAGAAAGCTTTAAGTCACTATGAATGGGCTGTTTTGTTCAAAACAGATTTTTAAGGCCTGAAATTGTCACTCTAGAACACTATACTTAGGCAACCAAGTTACTTTTCACACTGTTAAAAATGGTTAAATGTAGCAAATCTATACTCCAAACTTAATATTTAATACCATTTTATAATATATTCCTCAAACAACATTATGAAGTTTTTGAAATGTATTCATTATTCATATTTCTGAACACAATAGAAAGGATTAGATTAAATGAAACACACAATTTAAAGTGACTGTAAAAACCTCACAAATTTAGAAACAGACTGTGTTTTGCTACTTATTTGCTCAAGTACATGAGCATTGATTTTCTACATGTTAATGTGTGCCTCAGACTGACTTCTATGGCACATACTCTGCCTGATCTCTCCCTGACTCCTGCTCCTTACCACATTTCAGATGCTTTTTCAAGCTGCAAGTTGTTAATAGCCCATAAGAAAGAAGTGAACATTATTTTTATGCAGCTGTTTTGAGTAAATGATTTTTTTTCACTGACAGTGATATGCAAGATTACACTGGTTGACTGCAACGCGCATTTCCAAATTTTAACAATGTTGTCACAAAAGTACTCTGGTTTTTCTGGAGAGTATATTTAATCCTCAGTCCATTCATTTTGATATTCTGCCTTTCCTTGACATATCTAATATTCTATCAGAGATAACTATACCCACAGGGGACCAGGCCTGGGGAATTCCTCCTGTCTCAGTGAGCCTGGTGCAGTTCTGTCTCTCCAGGCTGTAGCGAGGCTCAGTACATATTCCCAGCAATTGCAAACACACATACACGGACCACAAACTGTACATATGACCGGGCATATTGATACAGGCAGAGAACAATGTCTTTACCTACACCCACAGAAACACAAGGCTGACAGAAATATCAGTGTTAGACAATTTGGTTTTGTTTACTTCTGCAGTTATGCCAGATTGGAGTTGCTAGATGCAACATGAACATACATTTACACGTCTGAATCTCTCAGGTAGCTAGTGTCGGACACAGTCAGCCTAGTGGCTGGCACCCACATCCTGGCATCCTGGAGTTGTTGTTCTCTAGTCCATCAATGCACTCAGATCCATGATCCAGCTTTTGATGGCATTTTTATGGTACTCAAAACTCTTACCCTACTTCTCTGCTGTCCTGTTGGATATTAAATAGTGTTCACACACGTATACACAGAGGAAAGAGAATCCAGCATCACAAAACACAGAATCAGGATTTAATGAGAACATAGGACAAAATGCAGTTTATGCACAAGAGCTGTGTAACACAAGTTTAGAGAGCAGCAAGCTGTTTGAACATGACCAGACCTACTTAGCCTTTGTCCCTCTGTTTTCCCATGCTAGTTCCTCCCCAAACCATTTGGATTCTTCCAAGACTTTACTTTTTCCTCTAAACATCTTATAATACAGTACCCAGATGACCAAAATCCCTTTCCATAAAATCCCTCAAATTATGACTGATCCATTGCAAATTGCTCTTTCCCCTACATCCCACAGCAAATCTTATTCACCTGGAAGCTGTCAGTTTTAATGGTTCTCCATGCAGAGAATTCCTTTCCTTGTGTCATCTTGGTGGGTGTCACACCACTTTCCCTCCTTGACTGGCTGCAGGAGAAGCCAATTGAGTATTCTTTATTTTCACTGATAAGGTGCTTCTCATCCCTTCTCTGTGTTTGAGTTTAATTTGTTTAGTATTATTATTTCATTCATGAGGAGTGTGACTCACTGACAGAACATATATATTGACATATATAAGCAAAGCCACAAAAGTTTATGGTTTATGTAGAACTAAAGGACTTTATTTAACTTATTCTAAGGTTGAAAAAGACATTGTAATAAGGTCTTTTACATTTATTTTTATGAACACATCCCAAAATAAATTACTGCCATATCTACCTAGGGCAGACAGGGAGTCTGGCTTGAAAATAGTTCTTCAAAAAAAATCTGCAGAGCAAGTTAACTACTTATTTTACATAGTTCTTATTTCATGGTGAATGTTTAAAATTCATGGTGAATTAAAAAAATTATAAAATTTTTAAAAATTATATTAAAAATTATAAAAATGAGACTAAGTGCTAT
>VXAU01002667.1:523904-535350 GCA_013399695.1 Formicarius rufipectus | reverse complement strand
CAGGCAGGCAGGAAGGAAGGAAGTCTACTTTCATATTTAGATTTTTTTTTTATATAAATACAGGTAACTTAAAACTTCTTTGTTACAAAGAAACCAACCATCACTTTTTGTTCACAGCTATTTTACCTATAAAATAACAATACTACAAAAGGTCATTCTGCATGGTAAAAACAGATGAAGTGACACATACAGCTACACTTTTCCAAAGTTTGAATTTGCAGGTAATCAAGAATCAAAGATTAATCTCTGTACTTACTCTTTTTATATGATTTTTTAGGGAGTCCTTTTTCTTGTATATCTGTAGCAGTTTTACTCACCAAGAATAAAATGCATGTAACTAAAAAACACCTTTCTTTCCATTATACATTTCACTAATGCTGTTGAAGATATCCTTGCAAAACTGTGGAGAATTTTACTCCTCCCTATAAAACAGACACAGTACTACAGTTTAAAAATGAACATTCAAAATTCCATACAACATTTAAGCAATGAATCAACAGAAAGGTTGTTCTCATCATGTTTTTTTTTCAAAATTTTGACTACTAACTACAAAAATGGAAAAAGTGCAAAAATTACTGACAACATTAAAATGTGAATGCAGTCAGATTGTTTAGCAAAGAGTTATGTTTCAAGCACCAAGTAGATGTGCACAGTTTTATCTATGGTCTGCCAGTTGTTGTATGATAATGACAAAGAAAATTCACCAAGAGTTAAGAGACCTGCACCAGGAAACAGGTGATACTGCAGTCAGTTATAAAAATGCTTTCACTGGGGAATTCAGATGCGGTATTTGACCAAATTTAAAGATGCCCTATAATGGTATGTACAAGACAGCTGTATGGTGGAAGTCATAAGATGGCATTTTGGAGCAAGCTGTCTGTTCTACTGCTATTATTTCACAGCACTCTGTTGGCAACTGCAATCATGAATTTGCACATGTTAATATTCCGATATACCAAGATACATTTAAGCTTTTTACAGCCAGCTAACAGCTGGTGCAGTTGAGACGTGTGAGCCATTTCTCAGCTATATGAAAACAGGATATAACACACAAAAATTCACCCAGTAGAACCTTCTGCAAAGAGCTCCCAGATGAATTCAGTAGTAAAATAAGAACTGAGTAAATTACATACATGTGGGCTTCCTGCAAGCCAATTTAAGATGAAGAGAGTGATGCCACCTGAAAATGGTCAGACCAAGAAGCCTGAGTACAATTTGCTTTTACAAATACTGTGAGAAATCATTATAACTTCCCCAGGGGCACAATTCCAAAGTGCTATAGTTTCTGCTACCAGCCATGAGCAGAAGGTCATTTTATACACCCTGTTGCCACTTTGGTGAGTGAAATAGCCTTAAGGTAAGTCTTCCCATAGAAACTTTTCAAAATTCGTGATAGCACCAAATGTGGACTCAAACCCATATTAACTGAATCCAGAAAAGCATTCATTCATTCATTTCATTCTACCCATTTCCTTAGTAACTGTCATATATACCTTTTAATACATATGGTTCTGAGATTTTTCTAATTTCCTTATAAATACCTTTTAATTTTTTCTTCATTCTGTGTTGCTTCTTTCGAGGCATTTGCAACATGACAAATAAATCTGCAGAGACTAATATATAAAAGGAATACATAAAATTTCTAGCTATGATTATAGATTTTTCTACACATATCCAATGGGAAAGAAATCACTCTATATTTTAGTTTTCATGTCCACGTATTATCATTAGAAATTTTCCTCAGAAATCACTAATAATATCTCACCACACACCTATTATGTGTCATCATTTGAGCCACATGTGGATTCATTCAAACTTCCCCTTTCTCATATTCCTACACAATCAACAGCCCATCACAGCTTACACATTTTTTTTAATCCTTCACAAACTATATATCTAACACTCACAGTAGTAACCTACATACAGTTCCTAATTTTGCATGGATAGCATTTGGAAAAAAAAAAAAAAAAAAACCAAACACAAAACTCAGTGAGTTTTGTGATATCTTTCTCAAAAAGGGTTATTAGTATGTGAGGCTGTATGCAGAGTTTCAGTGCTAAGGAGTGTGAGGCACACAAGCAGAAGAAAGTAGACCCAGGGTTTCAGAAGTGCAAACACCTACTTGCTTAGGGAACAGTGAGAAGGGATCTCGTAGCCCTCTGTTTCGGACAGCTAAGGATCTCAGGAGTGTTGGGAGATGTTTTGAGGCAGCCTTCTCACAAGGAGAGCCTTTTTCAGTAAGTGGGAAAAAGGATCAGGCATAATGAGAAAACAGCCTGGGTACACATTAAGATGGTGAGACAGTTCCTCAGAAGTGTGTGAGAAATGGAAAAGGAGACAGATTCACAAAGGAAGTATCAGCTGAGTGATCTACAATTAGGTACAGCTAGACACACAGAGGATCTGCTGGAGAAGAGCACACTGATAAAAAGCCAACATGGATTCACCAAGGGTAAATTGTGCTTGCCCAATCTGATTGCGTTCTATGACAAAACACCTTGTTGAGTGGATGAGGGGCAAACCATGAATATCATCTGCCTTGATTTTGGCAAGGCTTTTGATACCTGCTCAAAAAACATCCTTGTGAACAACCACAACTGGACAGATGAACCAGAAGATGGGTTGAGCATAGTCTAAGCTCCTGAGCTCAAAAGGTGCTGATGAATGGCTCAAAGTCAAACTGGCAGACTTTGGCCATGGAACTCTCAGGAACTGATACTAGTACTCCTACTTCTTAATGTTTATAAATTATCCAGATGATTGACTCAAATGTGTGACCCCAAATTAAGTGGATGAGAACAAAGTAGCAGGAGAGACAGATATGCTGGAAGGATGAAACACCACATGGAGAGACAATAACAAGCTGGATGGTAGGAACAGGAAGAAACCTTTTCTGTCTTTCAAGCAACAGTGGCATCCAAAATAAAGTCAAGGTCCAGCTGAGTCTGCTGCTTATGAGGCAGGCAACCTAGTGACAAAGGATATGTAGAAGGCAAAATGTCCCAAGGTTTTGGTAGAGATCTGCTCTCAAGCTGACCAGCTGCCTAAGCGTGGCAGCACAGATGAAAGTACTAGAGCATTATCTCAAAACACCGTAACTGCTCTAAGGGAAAGGAAGGTCATATCTGAAACCTCCTCAACAAACCAGGTGTACCCAGGCAGGCTTCTGAGGTACAATGTGGCCACTGAATGCTTGGGGTGTCCCTCTGTCCCTCAGAGGGAGACAATATCCTTGTTTGCAGGAGGAGTGGGTTGTTTGAGAAGCTGGTTCAAGCAGGGCATGGGGCTGCAGGAGAGAGTGAGCAGGCTGTGAAGCACCAGGAAGGATGAAGGGCTCAGGATCAGCACAGAAGCCCCACAGAGATGAACACTTTAATCCCCAACACCATACAACAGGGGCAGCCACAGTCTGTG
Organism: Formicarius rufipectus; assembly: GCA_013399695.1. NCBI lineage: Eukaryota > Metazoa > Chordata > Aves > Passeriformes > Formicariidae > Formicarius > Formicarius rufipectus. Next base: position 531,936 of record VXAU01002667.1, on the reverse strand, counting down.
GCCTAGTTTCCTATTGGGTCTCCCCATGACAACGCGGACATGACCAAATTGCAATGATTGTCCATCTATTTAGGCAGATGGAAGACAGAGCCCATGGGGAGACAATTTACTCAGCTAGCTTAGGTCAATCTGGAGAAGAATAATCAAGGAGGTTTGCTCAGCTACCTGTTCTCTTCTGCTGCCCTGGGAAGACCTGGAGAGGACACGCTATGCTGGTTTAGAGTTAAACCAGCAGAAGAAATCAATGCAACTCAGAATGGGATTGCAAGTCAGAATAACAATTTAATAAAAGATTACTGATACAGAAGGAAAAATTTGTTTGTGCCACAAAAACAGATGTACAGCCCAGCACAGTGGGGCACGAGCAGAATGGAGCTCACCAACCCCTGTGCTGCATGCACACCACGTGGCACCCCTGACTTCAAAGTAAAAAGAAAGGAACAAATCTGCTGGTGAAAATGATGGTTGTAGTCCCGTGACAGTCTCAGTCCAGTCGAGGCTTTGGTCCTCCTCTGGATCTGAAGAGAGATCCCTGTCCCAAAATCCCAAGCTTATCTCTGCTTGGGCTCTGATGGGAACGCCCAGTCCCTCCCCCAGGGTGAAGAGCTTCACAATGGGTAATTTACTCTGTGAGGTGAATAATGGCTAATTTTTGGCATCCCTGATGGCCCATTAGCAGACATGACCTCTCAGGTGGGTGTGAAGGTAGGAAAACTTCCTTATCCCACAGAAGTTCCTAAACACCCAGTTTGTAGCCTGAGGGGTTGGGTGTGCCCTGGGCAGCTGCTGTAAATGGGCCATTGTGAGCAGTTCATGAGGAAAATGACATAGAGGGTTTAGAATACACACCAACCCAGTGACAAACTGAGCCTGGCTACTATAACCAGGACACACACTCGGGCTCTTCTTGCAGCTAGACATTGAAAGCACAAGAAACAACAGTCCTAGCTGTAACCAAGGGCAGGACTGGGCTTCTCATAATTTTTCCAGAAGAGATCACTCTGCTATTTGACAATTTTCTAGAAATCACCTTCAAATCAGAAAAGATGCAAAAGAAAACCATGAAGGTGCTTCATTTTATAAAACACAGAATCAAAAAACTGGCTCCTTTAATTTGAAAAACCTGGACAGGAAACAGTCAAGAAAGCTCACACATCATTAGCCACCTTTAGCTGTCATTTCTAAAGGCTTTTTTTTTTCGTGTGCTTCATTTAGCTATGAACTGACAAGAGATATTCTGTGTTTCTTAGATGTGAAGTCTGATTCATCAGAAAGTGTACATTCTGCTGGAACTGCATCCCAGATTGCAACCTCTAACTTGAAGTATATTTGCTAAAATTCTACTTAATTTGAATACAGCCAGCCATATTTTCTACACTCCAGATCACCCTTGATCAATGCAATAAGGATATTCATTCAAGAATCTGCTGCTAATGTTAGGCCACCTGACATAATAGTAGTGCTATGCAGAAACATTTTTGAAGTGGCAGCTGTCTTGGTAACTGGCCTCTATTATCAGTTAGCTTGCCAGGACACTTATAGGGCAGATATATTCCTCATGGAAAAACTGGTGAGAAAAGGAGTCATTAATCACCTCTGAGTTTATGAGTCTCAATACATACATTTTTTATGTCATAAAACTCTAAAAGTAGTTATACAAACACACCAGCGATATGAAATTCAGCTAATTACTAGTTTCATACTGAGACCGGATATAATGGAACACAAATGATTTATATGGGGTGACGGAATGAAGAAAATAGCTGCTCAGGACTCTCCAACTCATTCAAGAGACATCTCTTTGGGAAACTGATGTGGCTGAAGAAAAAGCTTCCTATAAGTCAGGAACTAGATCTCTGCATACTTAGCTTCACCCAGAGAGCTTTGTCAGGACCAGCCTGTCCCCCTGACAGCACCAGAGAGCAGCATGGCATGAAAACTGAGAATCAGTCTGTACAGTATCTCTGATGAGCAGGGAAAAAATCAATATGTTCCCATCAAAACATTTTCTCTGAATCAGAAAGTGTTTTTCTTATGGAAAGTATTTCAGTGGTTCTTCCTACAGTGCCAGGCTGTTAAATTTGTCAACTGTCCCCTCAGTGTTTTCACAAGAACAAATTCCAAAAGGCCTTTATTGTAGTTTTTCTCTTCACTCCTTATGTTTTTACCCTTCCTTCCAAGATCTTGGAGTTGAACACCACTCTGTACAAAATGATTCATAAATATTAAACAGAGGAAATACATGAGGAAGGGGAGCACAGTTAATGACTGCTTAGAGAAGGATCCATTTTATGGGAAATTATTTTATTACATTATTATTGTAAGTTGTTCAAATTGCAATTAATTTTCATAAGGATTGTAATGATAGTAAATGAATGTCAAAAAATGTTGTCTTAGTAGTTTTTTAATACAGAATAAAAATGCTATACCAGGAAAAATGGTCTCCTCAATATCAAAATGCAGTTTATACCAAGAGAACCAAGGTTCTTGCATAGACGCTTGTGAAACCACAATGATGTCCAATAGTTAGGAATATATTGAAAGTATATTTAGCTTTTAGCTGATGGAAACAAATACATATAACTAATAATATAACAACTTTCCCAGTTTGATGCATAACAGCATAACACAGTGTTATGTGGCTAAGTCCAAAGAGTGCTTTTATTGCACCATTTTGACATGGGAAACTACTCCAATTACACGTCCAATTACACTGCCTATGACCATCTTCCAAATACAGGAATACTATTATTAAAATATTTATATATTTATATATCTACATAATTAAGACCCTTGCATTCTTGTTTGATGTACTACATAAATAAGCTCCAGACACTGATGGCTGAGTTGAACACTCAAGGTGAGTATGTTCCTTTATCTCAATTTCCAAATAGAAATGGAGACAAATTAAGAGATTGGCCAAAGTATCATGCTAATGATTCAGGGGACAAATATTCTTGTTTTAGGTATGAACTAGTACCCCCAGCTGCAGGGACCACCATGCAGTTCCCTTCTAAAATCTATTAAATAGTGGATTTTTACCCCCTTCTACATATTGAATAAAAAGAAAATCTTTACCAACATTTTGAAAAAGAAAAACAGTATCAGAAACGTTGAAAGAGCAAAGCACAAGAAGAAATACAATATCTTATTTTCATTTAATTTATGAATAGTGCTATTTTGGAAACTTTCAGTAGTAAGGGAAAATAACTAAGACACAAGAAACTTTTTTTTAACACTATTCTCACTTAAATTCTGATACATCAAGCCGGGTCATAGCTACAATTAGAAGGACACGCTCTCCTTATCTTCAGAAATTACTGCAGCCCTATATTTTTTGTTACTGTACATAGAAAATTATGCTCATTTACATTTACACAAAAAACACTAGTAAATTGATCTGCAGAGAATATATGCTATGGTGCACAGCTAAAGAAAGAGCATGGCACATCAGACAGCTAGTCACCCTGAAAGAGGTCTGTTTCTAAAGCTTCTCTCAGGAGTGAATAAAGATGAACTTAGGAAACTATTCTATTTATAGGAGGCATTATATTAATTTCTAGACCAGAAAGAAAGAAGTATTTCTGGTAGCAATATCCACCCAAGATTTACAGTGTCACTGTTTGCAGACAGAAAATAATGAAAAAAAGGGAAAGGAGAAGAGGATACAATATAAGGATACACTGAAAACTTTAAAGCTTGGCAGAAAGGAGAAAAAAAACAAAATTGTGGTGCCAATGAGAAAGAATGAAATGCATGGATGATTTTAAGGAAAAAATAACAGAAGGACAACTGGCAGCTTGTTATGCTACTGTAAACAGACAACTCTCAAGCATTCAGGCTGAAAATCCAGTTGCTTTGCCACAGAACATGCTATCTACGCTCCCAGTTTGCATTTCCACTGAGACCTGAATCAATTTTTTTCTTTCCTAAAACACATTTTCAAAGCTTTAATATAATTCCTATGTCTTACACAATTTTCCAGAGAGGGGATACTAAGGGAAAAGCTCATGCTTTCATAGTTGGTTTGTTTGCTTGCTTGTTTTTTTCAATTCAATAACTGAAAATTATCATCCAACAATTTCAGCATTGCAAAGTCCTCTTCATCTGTTAAAATCTGATATGTGGTGAGAGTACAAATACAGTCAGTTCACATCAGGTTATCTCAAATCAGTTTATTTTAGTTCACAAATGGCTAATCTGACCTTAGAATAGGATGACAGAAGAGGGATGACGTCAGGAGAGGACATTTTTTAATGGTTAATTGTGAGTATTATCATAATTTAAAAGAACAACTTGGGCATAGCATGCAAGAACTATTTACATTTTGCATATAGTCCCTCCTATTACTCTAAGAAGAAACTGGAATTAAGCAGACAAATCTGGGAATAACTAGTCTTCAATGCAACTGTGCTTATGTTAGAGGCTAACAAGACTTTTGTTACTAGCACCTTAATTTCCGTGACTTTTATGACCCCAAATGTATCAAGGATTTTTAACAACATTTAGCTGAATTCAAATTGCCTTTCAAAGCTACTCACTCCAGCTCTATGTCCCTGTCTAAAATCCCTCTGTCGCCAAACAGTACTGATGTTGGTTGTCAAGATCCACATTGGGAGTGAAAACATCTTGAGAAAGAAGACAACAAAAATACCCCTGTAGACTCTTCAAAGACAGTGAAAGACACTAAAAGAGAAGCCAGATGAAGAGATTCACTGTTGACTAGTACAGTCACTGTTACCTATGCAGACTGTATATAAGGGAAGTAGGCGATTCATTTAAGCAGAAGAAAAAGTGCTGGGACAAACCAACATCTGCTCTGTGCAATTCCTTTACAAATAAAAGATGTGTATTTTGGCTGGGAATTAGGTGCACTCAAGTGCTGTAAACGTAAAGTCCTCAGAAATAAAATTTAGTATTAAGTCAACGTTCTTAAAAGGCATTTCCCCCTCTTTCTTCTTTCAAGGTCTCACCGCTCCATTCTGTTACATAGAATACTTGAAGTAGTACAAGGAAACTTAGATGATGATTGAAAACAGAATGGCAAATATGTACCTGCAAATTGAAGAAAGCTATGCCAGATTTTAAACTGTTAATACCTCATGTTCTTTACAGGATGGGACTTGAAAGAAATGTTCTCTCAGTAAGGAGCTTTGCTTACCTCAAATAACTGTATCATGACCATTTTGAAAATGGGGATAAGGCAAAAGTAATGCAAGAATGTGATTTAAAAAGACATTACTTTCAACAAAGGACAGTGAATTTATTGAGGCACTACACCTTTTGATGCTGCAGGGAGACACCATTTAGAATGTAAAATTAGAATTTATGCTTTTTACTTCAAATGGGTGAGATATTGAGGGAGTTAGTCAAGTTGAAATTCGGAAAATTAAGTCTCTTATCTGGACACACAGACTGCAGAACAGGGCACAAAAGTAGGAGTGACATGGGCTCAGCTACTCAACAGTCAAAGTACTGAATAGTTGCTCAGTGTCAACCATGAGTTGCATGAAGATTTTCTATTCCATCATCAACTTACATTACAGAAATATAAATACCCTGTTCTTTCATCTGTGCAGCCCACAGCAGTTTTATACTTCTGATATCAACACACCTAGCTTTGAGGGTTTTTTCTTCCCTCAAATCACCTTGCTAGTTCCCTCAAACTATGAGATAAAGCATATATCTGCACTTAGACCACAGGATTCTTCATAGCTGCTGTTCTCAATTCCTGTGTGAGCCTATTTACCCATTCAAGTCAATATAATATAAAGCTTTAAAATTGTATAAACAAACAATGTACAAGGTTCTGTTTTGCTTTCTAAACAGATCCCAAACTGGTATCTACAAAACTTCTCTGTAGACTCTTTCTGTTTCTCAAACGTCTTAAAGACATTAGCATTACATTGTAGTAAAAGATGCATTTGTAAAATAGTCCTCCAAGGTCATTGACTTGGGCATATAGTTCACATTCTGAGATCACTTCATCAAAGAAATCTTTGAACTGATTCTTTATNAAAGTGATACTATGATCTGGCCATCAATCTCATAATAATTATTCATCTAAGTATTCCTTTTTTCAAATAAATCAGTTTATTTGGTGCCAGGTTCCAAATTCAAATAAACAAGTGACAGATGCAGACCACTTGGTAAATTTAGAACTCATTCATTTCCCAATGCACAGGTCTGCTGATTCACTCAAAGTCTTCCTCTGTGCTAACACATCTGTGCCAGTTCATGCAATACAGATACTGCCCATCTCAACAAACTCTTGTAGAATAATTAAATTTTGATTTTTTTGTTTTCCCCTCAAACACCAGGAAACATAATAAAACAGGATAAACACCACATACAGCTTCACATATTACCTTTTCATCCAGACTATGAACTCCAAATTTTGCTTTGAATCTCATTAGATAATATTTTACTGTTACATTTGGTTATATTTTACTGTAACATTTTGGATTTAATTTGCCAATGGAAAAATCAGCTGTTAGCAATTTGACCTATTTTGTCACTGATTAGTTATGATCTTTCCAATATCTTCAGAATTTTATACAAGAAGCTAGAATAACCTGAACTCCAGTCTGAGACCAAGCCCTTAGAACACTACAGTTTTCAGTCTTTTAATATATATGACATAATTTTTTATATTAATTTTACAAATATGGAATACATATTACATTTTTCCAGTGCCCATAGGATATATCTTCACTTCAGTAATAATTTGTTGCTTAGCTACATGAACACTATTCAAATGCAAGTGTTTCAAGTCCTAGATCTTTTCACTAATTCACCTTATGGCCACTTTCCTTCCCACTGATACCTGTTGGCTGTAAACGCAGAGTATTCAACCCTACTTCAGTTCTGATTCACATATATCTTAGAGATTATTTCACTGACTAATTAAAAAATAAATGTGTCTGATACCTATGTCTGGAAACTGGATTTACTTGTTGTTTGGAATCTAACTTTATGATTCTCCAGGGAGAAGTAGCATACTAGTACATTAAAGTAAGCTCTAAATACTAGCCAGAGGATGTGTATACAGGATTGCCACCAAGATTTTGAACTATTATAAAGAAATTGCCAAATTCTATCACATAAAAGAGTTCCCAAGATTCAAAGTGTCCTCATTGATGTAGCATTATTAAATAGGCCACATCCTGCTTATGTGCCACCAAGTAAACAGGAAAAATATACTATGTTTGGAGAAAAAAATTAATTTTCTCCTGAAATAATTTTTTTTTGAGAAGTACTTCTTTAGACATTCAGGCCAGACTTAAATGTACTCTGATGGAGACTGATTTATAAGCGAAGTACAGTAAAGTAGTCAAAATGTATAGTAAATACTTCTCAGATTTGTCACATATCTATTAAAATCATAATACTCTGAGACAGAATGTATGACCTAACTTTGTAAATTTTATTTAGGAAATCAGTGGTAACATATATAATTATTTCTCTATCTTAGTTCAGTCTTGAGTGCCACATGAAATTTAGACAGCTTTGGAAAAGAGGTTATTGCAAACATACACAGACTGAGAATGTAGTTTCCCTGGAAACCAAAAGATCTGAGAAGAACTCATTCCTTCAGGTTGCAATTCGTTTTATGAGCTCCCACATCTGCTTGCATAGGAATGAGACACCTGGGATTACACTTCTAGAGTGATGAGTGAGAAATTAGAGAACAACAGACATTACATAACTAATTTTGTGCACTGATGAAAATGAGTCCTCGGATGTTCATTGTCATGGACCACTGTTATACGTTCAGAATCTAATGGAATTTTTCTTCCCCCACCGCCAGAATGAGGCGCAAATGGGCCTACCCCAGTCCAATTGCCTCTAACAAAGAAGCAAGATTGACCGGTGATTTAGGGTGGGGGGAAGCAGACGGACTGGGGTTTTTTGGAGAGTTGGCAGCGGGGAGACGGCTGAAGGAGAAACCCCTGAGTTTGGTTTTCTTTCTTTGCCTTTCCTGCTGTTTCTTTTTTTTTTTTTTTTTCCCATATCTGGATTTTACGGAACG
>VXAU01002667.1:441001-521201 GCA_013399695.1 Formicarius rufipectus | reverse complement strand
TTATACCATATATAATTATATTTTGTTACTACATCATGTGTTTCTATATTGATCTATTATAACATTATCATTTTACCTATGTATAAATAAATATCTCAATAAACATAGTAAGAAGAACTGCTCAGAGCTTAATTCAATTATATTAATTAAGCCAAGAGAAAAGATTACTTGTAGGAAAGAGACAGATTACTAGTAAGGCGACATAAAAGATTCTTAGCACATTAGACAGATGGACACACAAGTGCATGGGGAGCTGAAGTCTGAGTCAAAGTTTGGGAAAACTACAAGATAATATAAAATAAGTGATAACATGGCAAGAAATACCCTCTGGCCTGGCTGTTCCCTTGCCAGTGGTGGGGAGAGCATCCCTGGCCACTTGAACTTTAGAAGTAGCTTATACAGATATAGTTGGTAAAAAAATAGAAATATTATCCTGCTCCAAACTACATTTATCAGATATAGAGTTGCTCAATGGGAACTCTGAAACCACTCTTATCAAAAGGTTTGTGTAACTCTAGAGTACCATTTTTTCTCCCTGTCAAATAGTTCCTCAGTACATCCTTCCTTCCCTTCCCAAATACAGAGCTGTTTCCCTCTATCCCAATGACCCTAGTTTGGTTGATTTTCTAGCATGATCTGGTATTTAGGATATGGATAATTTCTGTGCTGTTATTAATTCTGCTAAGATATTGGTCCCTCCATTATGTTGTCCACAGTACCCTGACATTTTCATGTCAGTCTTGTTAGTGATGCCACAGGTCAGGGTGGGCCATCTGTACAAACATGTCTGCCTTTGTAATCTGCAGCAACCTGAAAATCCTCATGTTGTTACCTTGTTAGTGGTGCCACAGGTCAGGGTTAGACATCTGCATGCAAACTCTAATTCATAACTCAAGCAAGTTCTTGAATTTTGGAAGTAAATACAGGCAAGCTTTGTATGTGTCTCTTGAAAAATTGGCACTTAAAGGTCATGAATGGATGAGATGTTAGCGAGAAATGTTTACTTACTGTTGAGTGTCCTGAACATCATTAATAGCCTTATGCAAGGAATATCAACAGATTTAACACCTCAGTATAGTCATTCCTACTATTGTTTGTTTTCCAGCAGGTTTGTCTTGGTCTTGAAGAAAACCACTTTTCAGTTTCCTAATTAAACACAACTTCGCTTAGTCATAGAAAGTGCAAAGATCATTCTAATACAAAGATCCATTCACTGCATGTTGAATATGGAACATGTCAAAGAAGTGATGTTATTTGACAGTTTTGATCTAAATTTAGTAGTGGTTTCTAATATACTGGTGACTGTAAACTGCCTGCTTTAAATGTACTTCAACCCATTTCATTGAACTGCTGGTAATCCTTTTTATTACAAGGTGAAAAATTCTTCTTGTTTTGTAGACAGCAGGATTTAAATACAGCTCTGATTTTCATAGCTGCTTTTTTATCATCAGTAATTTTAATTGTCTGTCCTCACTCTCCATCAATATATGGAACCACATCTCTTAACTGAAGTTAGAATTAGCACCTTCAAAAAACCTTGATTACAAACAAACAAAATACAATCATTGGATGTCCATTCAGACTTCTGAAAGACTCATACTTACCTAGCATCAAAACAAAACCTATTTGAAAAACCCACCTCAGCACCTGTTTAAATCTCTTTTTACCTTGTTAATTCTCATTACCATTTGCTTAACTTGTATAAGAACTCCATAGAGCATAAATATATTATCACTTCAATGTCCTAGTAATATTGTAAGTTAGCCAAAACTTGTGAGAAATAGTTACTTCCACTCATTTTATTGTCTCCATGCTGAAAACTAGTGCATAACATGTTAACATTTGCATTGCAGAGCATTCTTTTTCACATCTCTTAGTTAAATTTGTTCCGTTTGGTTAGTAGGAAGTTATTGCAACCTACAAGTCTGACCAATAAAAAGTGTACATAAATAATTCCCAGTATTTCCATTACCTTATTTACTTATTTATCTTGGTTTTTACTGTGGTTGATAGATGGTATCAATCAACTGTTGTTGTCACATTGGGCAAGAAGAATTATCTGGATACAGACATCATACTTGTCAAAACCTATGCAAGTTGTTATAGCATCTAATATTGCTGCAGGGACTGTTTTTATGGGAAGAGATGAATTTCTTCTTTTGAAGAAAAAGAAGTTTCCTTCAGTTTCAAGATCTGAGACATGGGGTAATGTTAGGTCCTTGTGGCTCACAGATAATATTGAAATGCAATAAATAATGTTTCTCCATTGTTTCTGCCTGTCAAGACTTCCTACTAAAAAATTCTCTGTCAGAAAAATCTTTCCTCCCAGAGATTCTCTGAAGAGCTTCCTACTGAACTTTCTCCTGCCAGAAGTTCTCATAAGAGCTTCCTGCCAGAGTTTACTGCCAAATGATCCTGCTACCATTATCTCTTCAAGAAACTGCCAACCTGGGGAGAATCCAGACCCACCATGCTACATGTGTGAGTTGTATCTTATCCTTCTACCCTTACCGTAATTATGAGACCTAAAAAAGTGCTGACCTGGCCCCACTCTGGCTGAGATGGACTGTGACACTCCTCATGAGGGATGAAACCACGTACCTTTGCTGTGCTCCAGAGAACTAAGATTGCTAAGACTCCCTGCAGCTAAAAAGATAATATCAAAAGCAACAGAGAGAGAGGGAAATAAAAAAGCAGAAACTGCTTGTCTCACACCAACATGGCAAAAGGTAGTTTTGGTGGTAGGTTTTCTTTGCTTCTAAAAGTAATCTTCCAAACTTTTCTTATTTCTTCTCTTTGTATCACTTAACAATTAATAAAATCGGGTTTTGGTATCAACAGATAATTTTTGTGAGTTTTAATATTCGAATCTGAAGCTCTTTTTGCAACACTTATGCAAGACTGTAACACTCCTCAGCTTGGTAAATTGTTCCAGTCCTTGATACTCAGGAAAGGTGAAGGTGAAGCAAATGAAGTCCATCAAATAGATGTCCACAAAGAACATTGGTGCTCTAGACATCTCATTAAATCATTGAGTTCTTGAACTCTCAAAGGGGCAGTATCTGACATCTTATTCTCCACAAATGCTGAGTCTAGAACATTCACATTACCACATACAATTTTCCAAACCAAACGTGCATGAAAGGGGGAAAATCCATGTTCATTTATTCATCTTGTTAAAAAACAGCTCAGGCTCCTAAATTACATTTTCTAATAGGCTTTTCTTTTTATGGAATATTTTTGTTTAGCTTTATTAGATGCCTTTTCCTCTGCCTCCCGTTCTCCTAACCAAGTCAAATACTTTGATCAGATTCTTTTAGATATTCTGTGAGTGGAAGGTGCAATGTTTAACATGTTTATGTTTAATGTTTAACATCAAATTTTCTTGATTGAAGAAAGTGGATGTTACATGGCATTTTTGATTTAGCAGAGTAATATGCTGAAATCAAAATATAAATGCAAGTTATGCTCAGTGAAAAATGGAAATTTCAATGCATGATTCAACCACAATACCAATGTGGCTCCCATATCCCAGTCTCTATGATAAACTTACCATCACTACCCTGGTTGTCCCGTCTCTGGAAAGTCACTCATGCCCATTGCTCTTTTTGAAGTTCTTTTGTTACTTCACACTCTGTCATGTACTCCCTTCTCCTATACTCTTTTGGCTAACTCAGGGACACACATAGCTTTAACCAACTCAGGGAGAAACACCTACTCCACCAGTTGATCCACTGAACTGCTGACAGCTCTTTGTCTGAAAAAAAGGCCTCTCTCTGATCTCCTGTGTTGAGATACAGACAGCTTCTGTGCAACAGCTGTGGTCAGTCACACCCTGCATTATTCCCTGAGCTTTATGGGCACAGCCTCTGAGCCTTCTTCCATTGAAGTTTATTCAGTGTCACATTCTACCCTTAGGGTTCAGGTGGTCACATATCACACATATATTTCTTGTACCTATGCCTGCCTTGATAAAGATGTTTTCTTTTGCTAATGTGATAATGTGTATTATATAAATACTTGGTTTGTTTTAGTGTAACATTGTTTATCTGTTGTTAGAAAGTAGTAGCTTGGCAGCAGGAGGGAAGCTGCCTGTTATCTTTGCTCTTGTAATGCTGTGCTCTGAATTGGGTTAAAATTTCTGTAAAAGGAAAAGATGGTAATTTGTTTGAGATAGTTGAGAGCAGGTAATTGCAAAGTGTTTTGAGAGAACAGATTGAGGAAGCAGGGAGAGAAGAAAAGGCAGATGGTGCCAGTCCAAGTTAGACAGCTACATACACTAGCAGAGATTTATGTATTTCACATAGACTTGCTTGTTCAGTTGTAACTTTCTCTTCACTGTATTTCTCATATACTATTACTTTAGTGTACAAGAACCTACACATTTTCTTCTAGTTTCCACAGAAAGTGATTCCAAAGATGCTAAAGCGACTGAGTAGGCAACTAGTCTTTCATTTTTCCAATCTCAAGGTATAAGATCTTTGACCTAGCAGCATGCCCAGTCGTTGAGAAAAGGCTAGATTTATGTTGGAAACTTATGTCAAAGCTGATGAGTACCTAAAAGCAAGCCTACAACTTCATCCTGGGCACTCAATCATCTCTGCTCTCTGTGAAGTTGTCTTCTGTGCCTACCTTTTAAAATTTTTATCATTGAGCTCTATATGGAAAGCTTCTCAAGACTTTCATTTTGGAAGCAGTCTCACTCAGGATGGAATTTTGCTTTTTATCTTCAGAAAGAGGCACAGAGCAGGTCTGGTAACTACTGACTCTTTCTCTATACATTTCTGGGTTCTTCTAAATTACATTGCTTATGGTTCAGTGAAGATACATAGCCACTGAAAGCATTTCTGTCAGTGAACCAGACCACATCATTCATAAAAATAGCCTCTGCATTGAATTTTAAATTCTTTGTATGAAATCCAAATGATAAATAATATTTACATTTTTTACACATATTTTTATTCTGCAACCATAGAAGAGAGTCATGTTAATTCACCTACTCTGAAATGCTGGTCAACATTTCCCAAGTTTTATAGAGTCAAACCAGCTTGGATTATGCATTTTATGCATATATATTAAGGTATATATGCATATATATTATGAATATAATAAATAGGATTTTTCAAAAGAAACTACATACTTCTATACTATAAAGACATTTTTTAAAAGAACACAGACGGTAAATTTAAAAATTATTTCATTATTAGTAGTTTTTGCTATCTGGCCAAATGGTTGTTGTAAAGGTTATTAATCAAGGTAGAAAGAACTGCACTGTACAATCACACAATGGTCAGTACAGATGAGTTTTTTTGCTCTATTATTATTTTTGCTTCAAATACTGCAAGTGACAACTACATAATATGTATAAGTGTCTAATTAAGTGACATCAGTAGCATCCCATCCATAGGGAAGGGCATTAGATGGCCAACTGATTTATTTTGTGGTTCATCACTCTGCATGCTGCTTTCAGTGCATCCCTATTTAAAAAAAAAAAAAAAAAAGCATGAAACACTATGTTTTACACTGAGACAAGTGGAAGATATTTTTCATAGAACAGTTGGCTCTAAGTGCCACCTGATCAGGCAGGAAAGGGACTACAAGCTTCAATCTCACTGCACACAACCCTGAAAAAAAAGGCAGGAACAATATTAGAAAGTCAAGACTATGCCTTTTCTTCTTTTCTTTTCTTTTTTTTTTGTCATTTTAATAAAGCTCTATCTGTACAATAGCTTCAACAGTAGCAGGGATCATTTCTAAAGGGACAAGAATATCACATACACTGGCAGAAGAAAAACATAAAATAACACCTGAAACCTTAAATCCCACTGAGGTACCTGGTTTGAAGCAGTCCAATAGAGTCAAGCTCCCCAAAAAGAAAGGCAATAAAATGGGTAGCAAAAATGAGAATATGCATTGAAATGAAAATAGAAAAACATGGAAAAAAAAAATACAGCTGTACTTTGCTACTTCCATGTTAAAAACTGTGAAGTCCTGTATGCACACATTCTAGAAACCTGCTTCAGTAATCAAAAATAACTTCAAAGAACCAAGATAAAGATAGGGATAAACCAAAAGCAAGAAGTTAGTGGAGCAGTTCAAAGAACACTGTTGTATCTAAAATTCCTTGAGGTTTACTTAAGAAAATATTATCTGGTCCCTTATTGATACTGCTAGAGATTTTCTTCTCAGAACTAAAAATTCACAAAAAGAGGTATTTCTTCCATTTCTTTTGTGAAACACTAAACCTCCCCATTTACTGATTCTAATATAAACATGCATTTTTCTCTTCCCAGCTTCTAGAGTAGATGAAGAGCAGTGTAAAAAAAGTTCAGAAGTAAAACACAGACCATTTTCCAAAAAAACTACAGGGATTTATTTGCAGAGATATCCAAAGCTCTGTATCAGCTGGACAAAATATTTTTTCCTGTTAAAGATACTAATGCCTGCATTTGATCCTACTACACAATGGGTTTACATATTAATCTCTATTTCATTCAAAATTGTTTCAGTGATAACATAATACAAAAGCTCTGCACAGAAATCGAATTGTGTCTTCCATATAGAATAAGTATGTTACAGATATTTGTGTAATTACTACTATGGAAATGAATAATTTATCTATACCATGATAATAAACCTCTCCAGGAAGGAAGGGCTGTTCCTTACGAAAAAGATGAGTGGGACTATAGACTCTGACACTTCAACCACTTTAACTCAGGATAAATAAGCTAGACCTTCTCTCTCATGTCACTTTTACAAGAATTTGCTTACAATAGTATTTCCAGCAACAGAATTCCAATTAATTTTTCATACAAATTTGATTTTTTTTTCTCCCACTAATATAGTAAGCAAATCTGAAATCTGAATATTTGTCTGAATTGGCTAAATGAGTAAAGGAATATGTATGAATATGCAGTAAAGCTGTTTAAACATTTATTTATTTGTATTATTCATAGTCACTCTGTCCTAGACTATGAACCAAAGTTTTTGTCATCCCAGATACTGAAGACTTAGTTTTACATTGGTATGAATGCCATCAATTTTTATTTAAATGCAATTTTTCCTGGCAACATTTTCATAGCATTAAGAACTATTTTATAGCTCTAATACATACATCAATATTTTATGGGTGTGATAATAGTATGTACTGATTTCTGATTTCTTATGTGCTCTCTGTTTTTTCCCACAAAGCTTTTATTAAGTACATTGTGGACAAACTTACAGTTTATTTGTTTCCCTACACTGGTAGCTAGTTTAGTGGCAGTATTACAGTAAATGACAGAATAGGATATATTGATGTCAATTTATTAGACTGGAAAAAAGTCTGAAGATGCCTGGAGCGAATCTGCAGCACTACATCTGGATAATCGCTCTTTTGAGAAGAGCAATTTGACAACCCTTTGATAGAATGGTTGTTGAAAACAGCTCAAAGTTATTAAGCAGAACAAACACTAGCCAACCCTCCATGGGACAGGGCTTTTTTGGTTCATTTTCCCCTGCTCTGCAGACATGACAAAAGAAGCTCCAACTTCTCAGGTGGGAATACATGGCGTGCAGAGGAGAAAAGATATACTTGCAACAGATTTCATATATCTATTCAAAGTAGATATCTATCTTGGCACAGGCATGGCTAATTTAACATGCAGTAAGAACTTATGGGAAAGAGACAGAATGGACTCTGACTAATTTTACAAACACAAGTATCAGTTTCATAGAAAGATTTAGATTCACAAAGTTTTCAACATTAAAAAAAAAAGTTTGATTCACATTAATGCTTAATAGCACACAGATGATAAAATGTATGCATGGTTCACACTGGTTTGTTCCACTGCCAAAAATTATTACAATATTCCTTTCCTCCCACTCAGGAAACTGTTAATCAACTCTTTCCTATTGACATGGTTCAATTTTATATCAGTGTCTAATCAATAAATAATTAGATATCCAAGTCTCCCATTTCCCTAGATGATCCCATAGCCAAGAAACTAGGTTGTACTCATTTTTACTGTTCAGATATAAGCACTTTATGAGATGAGGCAGAAATCTAACGGGACAGGTTGAAAGAATTCCAGTGCATAACCAGCAGAACCAAAGTCAAGACAAACTGGATACTCTTTTAAAATAAGGTATATTACTACACCAGGACATTAAAATAAAAACTCCCTCATCCTGGAATTATTGATAAAATTTTTTTAGAAATTAAGTGAGAAGTATCACAATGTCTCTAAAAACCAGTTTTTGTCAAAAAATTTTGGAAAATTCAGTCTTAGTTTACATTTAGTTTCATGATGACAGAAAACTCATGTCCTACCAGCTCTATCATTTACTTTATATTGCTTTGCACTGTGGCCAGTGTAGTTGGTCATGTCCAATCTAAACCTTACCAATAAACATGACTGCTGATATGGGAGCCTTCGGTTTACTTAATAATGCTTAAAATGCCCAAGGAATTGAAATGGTGATTCAGACTCAGAGCCCATCCTAGAAGCTGCACCAGCAACTCTAGGATGATGAGCTGTCTAGATACTTGAAAACAAGTAAGTGGAGTCTTGAAGCCCAAGTGTTTGCCTCAGGCAGGACAGCTGATCCTAGGAATGTGCCTTTATAACTCACTAGGAACAATTCATCTTTCACCAGGCTGAATGCCCACAAACATAATAGTAGCTCCAAAAATTGGGTTCACTTGCAACAGTGATGGTCGTATCACAAAGCTCTGGGGTAGTCATCATTCACCATATTTAATAAAACATGTTCTAAGTAACTTTTAAATTCACATGACTGTTTCCAGTCATTTAGTTCTACCAAACTGCCTATCTCAATAGCAATTAAAGTACTTGAAGGAAAAATCATTTGCTTTCTCTGCTTTATAGCACACAAATACTCAAAAGTTATAGCTGAAGGCCGTCAAAACACAGGAGCAATATACCAGATTCAAAAGGTTTCATTTTCTCTTATGTTGAAGGAGACTCAGCCCATACTTTTTCAAATATTTCAAGAGATTTAAATCAGTAAGAAAAATAAGCAAAATAAACCACAATACTCGTGAAGTATCTGGTCCTATTCCAAATCTATATTTTCCCTTCTTTTTTCATAGGAGAATTTCAAACTGTTGGTAGGGAATCTTTATGAATAACCACCTTGGGCACTGCATAACTGAATGAAATTAACATCATGAATAACAACTCTGGAAAAAAATTAAGACACATGTTATTCTGAAGAAAAGAAAAAGTCTTGGGATTACCCGTGTTTTGAAGAAAAGCATCTTTCCTATTTCCTATCACCTCTCACCATACCAAAGAGCAATGTACAAAACATGAATCAAAAGAATATTTCTATCAAAATAGCAAAATAGCAAATTCTAGTGACCTGTATTTAGTGATGAGAATGGATTTAAAAATGGAAAGAATAGTTATGAAGAAGGTTGAATTTTTCCTGGTTAGAAATGGATTCTAAATGAAATATGAAATTAATTTCCATTCAAAGTTCTGTATTTCTGATAGGTCCTTACAGATACATGATACAACTTCAGAAACTTTCTATATAATAAGTAGTTTAAGAGTGTGTAAACAATTATTCCTCTGGTTTTCTTTGTCCTCACACAACCTATATCTTTTAAATGTAAAGGTTTACAAATTAATTCAAGGGTATCACCATGGGCAAAAGCTGTTCAACTTCAGAAAATAAGAATTTAAGTCAATTTGACAGGAAATTCCAGCACTTCGTCATAAATTTTTGCATAGATACAACATGACATTACTCTCAGAAAACTTTAAATTTGTCCATATTTAAGTAAAATGTTGTTTATTCTACTTTTGAATCTTAATCACACAAGAAGTAAGGGACCATTATAAATATTTTGTGAAGGCTCAGAAGACTTCTGGTGTTCCTAGTGATGGAAAATCAGAGAACACAAAAATTTTCAGTATACAAAGATTAGAACAAATAAGAAGAAAAAAAAAAAATCATTGACCCAGGTACCATAGGGTAGCCTCCTGCTTGTTTGATGAATACTGTGGAAATTCAAAATCAATACCAAAAGCATTTAAGAAAATAATATATTTTTAAAGGACACATTTGTAAGCCCTGTTCAGAAGATATTAATTCTAAGCATCTAATAGTGAACATTTGTATTTCTGTAAAGCTGCTCTAGGACCTCAAAATCACATTTTGGTCAGATATTATTAATTCATTGCTCACTAAGGCTACAATGAGAATCTAAGGTTAGTAGTTTCTCTCCTATTGGTGAAATAAAATCTCCACACCAACCAAGTATGATGAAATACCAGCTGTTTTTTCATAGAAGTTACTATTTTAAATAGGAAATTAAAATTTATCTTTAGATTTGGTAAGGTATAAACTACAAAGAATGTTAAAGGGAAGACTACCATGACTACAGTATCATATGTCTGTTTTTTGTAACCCCATCCAAAGTTTACAATGTGCGGATTGAAGATAGCCTGCCAGCTGACCACCAGTGTTTCCCAGCTTTCCCTATGTGCATTTTACTATTTTTATTATAATAACAATCAAAGGCTTTGTCAGTATCAGTGCATTCCTATATTAGAACAACTGCTTGGTGTTCCCATTTACAGTGTATGCATATACGTTCTCTATTGTGGCATTTAAAAGATTCATTACAAATGCACTGACACCAAGCAATTTCCACAAGGTATTTTTAAGTATTTCTAGGACAGCTGTGACAAAGCTGGATTCCCTGAGTCAGTTGTGAGTACAAGCACCAGTGTATTTTAACAAATTGCCCAGAGTGCAGTACAATAGCAAATAAGGGAAAAGTACAGAGAAAAAGGGATATTGTCCTTTTTTAGGCAGAATATTCTCTCTTTTAGAGAGAAAAAAATTTCGTTAAATTAGGAGACAACATAATTAAATCTCTAAAAGTAAGCAGGAAGTTATGCTAATACAATTTCCCTGGGTATGATTAGTGAAGGGAAAAAGAATTGAGAGAGACATCTGTATTATTACAAAATATATCTACATCTTGATTAAGCATCTTTATCTGGTCATATCTCAGGACCCACTCCCCAGAAATACATGATACTGCTCATCATGCAATTTCGTATGGGAGTCTGCTATTCCATATGGACATTAGGCCCTTAGTATATGTCTCAGGGTCCCTCATGTCTTGTTAAATGGACAGATTTGGCCATCACTACTTAATGCATTTTTTTTGCATACTGCCCACATCCATTCTGAAATGAGATGAAGATATGAATGAACTGTTTCTGTTTGTGAAGGACGAATGCAAAAAGTTGGTTTCTGAAACTGAAAGTGATGACATAAGCATCATTACCAGAATGTCAGAAGTTACTGGGGCTTGAAAAACGAAATTGCCAAAAAGACCAAATATAATATTCATGGAGAAATCATAACAGATTTTATAACTGTGTAATGGAAAATGATTAGTAACTGGTGTGGGACAGCAAGCATACAATGGTAGTAGCATAAGTTACTCATATTACTCAACAATTTCCACATGAAGAAAAAGATCTCAAAGCCTTCCAAAGTCCTCTTATTCATCCTCCAGTGGCTGGCCACACAAAGGTGCTGATCACAGTTCAGAAAGATTTTAAAAATGTATTCTGAAACCACTTTATGATTGATTGTCATAAATATTACACTGAGTGCTTGAAACACATTTTAAGATTGTATTGATGGAAGTCTGAACTGATCAATACTGAAGTTCACTCATTCATTGGTGTTGTGATTGACATAAAGAAAAAGAAAATTATAAAATAGTTGGTTTTTCAGCATGTAGTCTTTTCAAGCTATCCAGAAACCAACACACTTACTTTCATATGCTCTGCACATTAGAGTAAGCCAGTGTTTAAGTTCAAGTTTAAAAGGTGTCATTCCTTTCCTCTAGTATTTGTGACTGACCAGAAGGAGGTTCACTGAAAAACTTTGGTACAAAAAAAAAAAAAATAGCATAGTGGAAATTAAATTTTGCATCTGTTTATTTGTACAAGCAGAGGCCTCATTCTACCATAAAGAAATGTCTTAAGAAATTGTTGTAGTCCAGCTTTATTCTTATCTCAGTAAACTTTACTGTTAGGGAAGCAAGCAAAGCATATGCTGTACTCTGACCAGCAGCAGTAGAGATTAATCGAAGAATTTTTACATTGTCCTAGGATCTCACACTGTCACATACCTGTTCTTTACTTATCTTCCTCATGGGTTGAAACTTCTCTAAAACAATCTGCAGGATTTTTTTTATTTTTTTTTTTTTTACTGGAAATGTGAGGCAAACCCACCTGTATTTATATGGTATGATTCTGTATTTTATTTCAGTTTTTCAGTCTCTGCCTCAAGCCTCCAGTTAAAAGCAAACATAGACAGCTTTCTAAATTTTTATTTTTTTTTTTACTTTTATTTTCATGACACATTGAGGAGCTTCTGCCAAGATTATGGCTTTAGTAAGTATTTCAGATTTAATGTGATCTAAAACTGACAGAGTTAGAAAAGGGGGGAAAAAGGTAAGATGGGGAGGAATTTCACAGATTTCAGCCTCAGAGCTTTGTTCCATTAATGGTAATCCTGGTTTGGAAAAAGTCTTTAAAAATATTACTAATGTAAGAGAGCTAAAATCAGAAGCATTTCCAACATTTCCAGTCAGTTGTCGACAAAAAGGAAGTTTTCTCTCATTTGGTGAATCAACAGCACATTATCCAACAGAGACAGCCCTGAACAGCAGTAGGCAGAACTATCTCTGAACATAAAATGTTAAAGCATTCTTTTGTTATTGGGTGAACTAGTTAGTAACAGAAGTAACATTCCCAAAATCATAAAAGTATTATTTGGAAGGCACCTCTAGTCGACCCTGGTGCTCAAAGTTTGTCCATCAACAATTCAACTGGGGATTTATCTAACAAAGTCTTCAAAAGCTCTAGGATCAAGACACACTGCCTATTCCACTGACGTGTAACAGGTCTACTGTGTAATTTTTACTCTTGATGTCCAGTATAAACCTTCCAAGGTGCAACCTGAGACTACTGTCCCTTGCTTATAATTTGCCACTGAAAAGGACAGTTTGTGTCCATCACCTTTGTGACACTTTCAGATAGGTATAGGTCACCCTTGTAGGCTCCTCTTCTCTAGAATAAACAAGCCCACTTTACCAACCTCTCTTTGTGGGACATGTGTACCTCAAATCAGTGTAGTAGCCCTCCAATAGACCCTCTCCAGCTCTTCAACACTTTGCTTGAAGCAGGAAACCACACCTGGACACAACAGTCAATGTGTGTCTTCATCATTGCCAAGTAGTGAGTACCTTCTTTCGAAGGTACTAGACATGCTCACCCTAAGGAATTCTAGTGCATGGTTTGCCTTCTTTAAGAATACATTGCTGATTCATATTCACCTGGACATCTACAGGAATATCCAGTTCCTTTTCAGTTTCTCAATCAGTCAGTTCCCAGTTTATAATGCACGAATTATTACACTGCTGGTACAGACCTTTGCATTTCTTTTGTGCTGAAATTAATAGTTTTTTGTTTTCCTCACTGAATTTTCTCAAGGTCTCTTGGATTGAAGTTTGACTGTTTGATATATCAGTCATTTCATCCTTTGCTGTCATCCACAGATCTGATAAAACTGCAGTCTGTCTCATGACACAGGCCAGTGATATTCAATAACCTTGGGCTTCAATATCGACCCCTGGAGCACTCTGTTTCTTACCAGTAAACAAATAGACATTCAACCACTGATTACTACATTTTGCACATGAAGATCTAGTGAGTGTTCAGTCCACTTAATTATTCTTATTTTCAGTACACATTTCACGAGCTTCCAAGTGAAAATACTGTGACAGATGGCGTAAGAAATTTAACTAAAATTAAGGTATATTGCATACACCACTCTTTTTGCTTACTCTTCCTCATTTCAATGTAGAAAGCAATTACATCAAGCATGATTAAGCCTTCATAAGTCCATGCTGGCTATTCCTAACTATCTGTTTGCCCAGACAGCCAAAATTTAGATATTAACTGGATGCAAAACTACTTCATGTAGAAACTTACTAAAACCTGTACAGATTTGCCATTCATTGCCAAAGAATGGACAATCCAGACAGGTTTTAAACACTGAGAAGAGATAATTAAACCATGAAATCTGTAATGGACTTGTGGGATGTGACTATTAATACAGGATTGTTAAAATGTATATCACCTGAGAGAATACTTTAATGCTAATTAAGTTTTATAGCACACCATAATTCTAATGGCTCATGGCTCAGTTACAAGAAAGAAGAGCATTTGCTAACACAGGCATTTACTCATGCTAACTCCATCACTCAGCTTAGAATCAGAAATCATATATTGCTAGCATAAATTGTAAACTCAATTCAACCTTTGCATCCTAAAACTCTCTTTTAAAACCCAGTTTTACATATATGGCTTTATGGAAGGAGGTTTTTTCATACAAACATCTTAGCTGCCATTCCTATAAGATTGCATTCATATTCTTCTGCATGAAAAGCTATTTTTGTCTTAAACCAGGTGGCTACCTGGTAAGGCTACCATTTCTCCTATAGCAGTGAAGTTAATGAGCAACAATAGAAAGCAGGTGTTCAAGTGCAGCTTTACTAAGCTTCCCGACTTTGCACACAAAACTTGCTAGCTTATGCTACTCTATTTCAGAGATTTTACTCTGATTTCACAGTGCAGGCCCTGGAGCATCTTCATTTTTTGCACTGTTCCATAAGTGAGACTGCATATGGCCAGGATTGCATCCTAGAACAAGGCGATCTCTCTCTCAACTGCAGTTATTGAATTAATTTCCAAGCAGCTTAGCTATTACTCTGATTCTGCATATACTTCTCTACACCCACTGGCATAACTCTCTGGCAGCTCAAAGAGGAGCTAACATTTTGCTAAGTGATAGAACTGGGAAAAATTTGGGTGAACACTTTGAAATAAGGATGATAGCTTTCAGAGCAGAAACATGAAACAAAGTGAAAAACAACAGCACAAAGGACTGTAGTGCAGAATTACATTAATATAAAACTGGTACACTCTTTTTCTAAAGGCAAAAAAGAATTGGAATAAAATATATTTTTTTCTCATTACAGAATGACTACAGATTCACTGCACTGTGAGCAAATGTGGAAAATAACAATCATGCATCAAACCTTTAGCAGAATTAAAATCTCTAGGTCTGCAGGTATGAGCAAAATAGGTTTTAGTGACTACATGGCAAGGCCACCAAAGTCAAAATACATATTAAAACCAGAAACAGACACAGAATAGAAGTATGCTGAGTGCCAGAAGGAAAATTTGTAACACTGGCCTTAAGGCAGAAACTGCTTTTTCTTGAATAATTTTAAGTATTAGAGACTTGTTTTCTTGGCTGGAAGGGAAAGAAACTGTGGAAATTTGGGGGGGTTGTTTGGTTTTGTTTGGTTAGTTTTTTTGGGTTATCTTTTGGCCAGAACAAATTCTAGCACTAAAAGAAAGATTTACAAAATGGATTCTGGGAGTTTAGGGAAGCAGGAAATCATTGTACTTCAGAACTTGTACATTTATATTCTAAAATGTATGAAAACGTACCACTGCATAACCTGTAATTTTCAGTTTTGTAATCAATGAAAAGGAAAGTTTACATGTCAAAATGATTGTGGTTTGGTTTTTTGTTGTTGTTTGGATTTGTGGGTGTTTTTGTGGTTTTTTTGGTTTTGTTTTTTTTAAGAAATTCAGAAATTCACTCATTTTTCTAATAACCATCTGTAAAGATTTAAACATATAGTTTCTCTGAACAAGTCTTTGGCATTCCAGTAACAGTGAAGTTACAAGATGTTTTTGTGAACAAACTGACAGAAAAAAAGAAAAGAAAAAAAGGGTGTAATAGGAGCAGAGGGATAGAGGGATGAAGAGTGAAAAGAATGACAAAACTCAAGGAAGATGTGATGAAAAGGTTTGAGAAAATAAAAGTCCGGAGTTTGTAAGAACTTTACAATTGCCTGTTAAGACCACTGAAGGACTTTGCCGTGAGATAAGCACAGAGTGGAGAGGCAGGATGACCTGGCTCTAGGCCTGGTGAGGTCTGACTAGCACATCCTGGGTTAGGCATCCAGTTCCTACTCTGGCAAACTGCATGGAGGGCAACCCCCTGAATATACCTCCATTCCTGGCACTTGTACTGTAAGTTAAGCCACCTGACAGGAACTTGAGATAAAGGTCTGTTGTCTGGGTGTTATCTCAGACCAAGGGCGGGTAAACAAAACTATGAAAGAAAAATCACTGATAATGGACAAGGAAAACCTACTCAGCAACTGTGCTAAAATAAGCTCCGACTAAGTCCATCAGGGAAAGGTCACAACCCACTGACTCAAGAAACCCATCAGCTCAAAAAGAGAGTGGGTAATTAGCATAAGAAGCAAGGGAATAATTTAACCAACAAAACAAGAGAACTGTGAGGCAAATGAGCATTAATTCCTTTGTTTGCTAAAATGTATAAGTAGTGAAAAGTTTTCAGTGACCTCGGGACCCCCACCACTGCGAAGTCCAGGGTGAAGAAGGACCAATGGAGTGCTGCTGGATGTAAGGGTCGTGACTATCTTCTGCTTGACCTCTCTCTCCCCTCCACCTCCCACTCCTCATTTCCTATTTCTTTCTCTCTACTTCATATTTACTGTTAAATAAAATCTATCCTATTGACTTTGACATATGGTCTCATTTGCACCTTAATTTGGGTAATAATCAGATCATAATAGAGCTGGAAAAGGTCTTTTAAATATTTGTGTTCTTTTCAAAGACAAGGAAGTGAATAAAAATCCAAGTGAAAGAATGGAGAGGAAATGGGCAAGTTCGTTGGCAGAAAGCAGTCTCTAGCAAAGAGTTGTACACTGCAGTTCCTTCTGAAGAGAAACAATGAAATTATATACAATATACCATCTGACTGAAGTAAGGATCAGTCAAGCATGAAACACACTGAATCAAGTGCTATTCTGACAAGTGTTAGACATTTAAATTTACATTTGTTACCTTTAGCAGAGACTCCAAACTGTGCTGGAAAATCAGAAAGATAAGGGAAAGTACCACTAAAAATTCAACTGTGAGGATAAAAGTGTTTACAAATTTAGGCAATAATCCATCAATTGCTTTACTGATGCTAGCACACATATTTAATGTAATTGCCTCATCATAAATTTTCTAACAATCAATAATAAAAAAGACACTATTCAAATAAACATTTTAAATTGAAACTTTCAAATGCAGAAGGAAACAAGTAGCTAGTCTTAACCAGATTCTCAATTTGAGCATGTGTTTTTGGACTTTTTCATTTTCATTAAGGATATTTTAAAGACTGTTGTCCCATAAACAAACACTTAAAACTCACACAGAAAGCTGCACTTTTTCTTCAGCAAGAAAAAGCTACAGATGAAGAGTGCAAATGCCTTCAATTCTTGCATAACCTTCCATACTGCTTACTACTGGTAAACTCCAAGCTGGAGCACTCTGTCCAGGTCTGTGCACTATATGGAAAAGACAGATATGTAAGAAAGAATTAAAAATTTTAAAAATATTAGAAAAATTAAAGAAAAAAAAAGTAAATACCATCTATAGTCAAAAAGACAAGGATGGTCAAGATTAGATGTTAGTTCTTCAGAATTTTGCATTAAATTATACATATATCCACTAACTGTAAAGTATAAGGAGCACTGAAAGAAGTTCCTGGGTAGATGATAACATTGTCTCCAAATGCTACAGCTTTTTAAACATAGTAGATGCCAGGAGTATTGAGTTAGCTGACACATCTTTAGCTACTTTAACTACTGGACAGTTTTTTTAGTATTCCATTTTTTCTTTCATTAGCTGCATGAAAGAACAAGAAATTTTCATTTATGAGGTTTTCATTTTCACAGAGTCAATTGATTCTTCATTCCCCACAGAGATTACTTTGTGACTCCAAAGGCATCTAAATAAATAACACAAATTTAAAATAAAAAAATAAATAAACAAAACACAAAAATCCAAGCATTTTATCCAGATGAAAAAAAGCCCAGTTCTCCTATGGTGACAAATCTGAAGTGTTAGGACACAGTAGAAAGACCATCGTCAAAATCATCAAATGATCTCCCATTTTTGATAAAACAGCTAAGTAGCACTCTAAGCACTTCTGTACCACTCTCCTGATTCCAGGTGAGCAGATCAAAGAATCACCTTCGCAAACTAATCAAACACTACCCTAGGATTTAGTATTACACCTGTAGTTCAATTCATTTATCTTATTAAAAATTGATGAGCTTCCACACTTGGTAATGTGCACCAAAAGGTGCAAACTTTACTTCTTATACTGTTCAGTTTCATCCCTTCCATTATAGTTTGAAAAATCTACTTCCCTCTGTATGACATCCTAGTTAATTAGTATATTGTCCTTTCCTGCCAAGACAGTAGATGATTCCCAAAATAATCGCAGACAAATTTTACTAATCACATCTTTCAATTCTGATACATTGAGTCTCCACACAACATGCTATTACCATTGTAGTCAACTCAGTGATTATTTTACGGCCAAAACTGGGAAGCCTTGTATTCAAATGTCAGTTTGGAAGATTTAGAGTCATCTGTGGGACTCTTTGAATTTTTGACTCTCACACATTTTTTCAAATGTTGAAAGAAAACCTTAAAATTTAACTGTACGTAGATCATCATATTTTACTACAAATTTTTAATTTCATATACACCACCTGTTTTTTTTCTGCTATCTGTATTTTTTTTTTTTATGGAATCAAAATCAGATGTAAGCAGCTTCTTTAAAGAACTTCACTATATATTTATGATCAGTTGAGTTATTTTGCTAATAACAGCAGCTAAACCCATTGGAGGTAGCAGCAAGTAACACAAAACCAGTGAGCTGTTGGGAAGATGACAAATGAAAAGGACAAATTTAAGTCTGAAGAAATTGCTTTCAAGTACATTTGCTAAGTTCTATGTACACTGCATAAAGAGGTAATTAAATTTTTTTTTGAAAATAATTTTGGTAACTCAAGTTCATACTGACCCAAAATCTTTTACACCTCAGATTAGTTGCAAAATGGCATATAAGTATGTTAGTGATTGCTCAGTCATTTCACTGCTGGAGCATGGTTTGGTTTATTCTCATTCCAAGTTTCTGATCAAGTCTCCCGTCTTTGCTAATAGGTCAGTATAGTCCTGTACATTTTTTAAGGTTTAATTATCTCAAATTACACTTCACTATTTTAAAGGAAATAATACTCAAAGTAGGTTTTACTTGTATGTATTATTACAGAACACTTCAAAATAACAAGCCTTGTGGTTCATCACAGAAAATGCAGGAATTGATAATTGTTCACATTTCTATAGTTTTATCAGACACTTAACAATCAGCAAGTCCGGTGTAATGATGACATTATGTGAGTGACTCTTAACTCCCTGTCTGTGCTTTTTATTTTACTGACACAATGAAGATTTATATATATTCACTTCCTGTCCATTTTGTTCTGATAGAAGCAAAAAATTTTAAGGCAGAAAAGACAACTATCATAACAAATATTTCAGCTAGATGAAATATTTCTATATTTATACATACATTTCCTTGGCACACATTCTTTTTTTTTTCTATTTACTAAGTAAATCCATGAAATAAATCATTAAGTTGATTAGCATAACATTTTTCCATGTCTTTCTGAATAATTTCCTTGTATAGAAAAAATTTAGGTAACAGTCCTAGTCTGAAGAGACCAATATTATCTCTTATTTTGCTATTTTCCATTTCCAATTTTAGTGATTTTATTTTAAATAAACCATAAACTGGAAATCAAAGTAAATAAAGTGATTCTTGCATGCTGTCCACATTGCACCAAAATAGCTTCAAAACTTGATTTCAGAGCATTTCTGTCTCCATCCCTTCTTTTAGCAGGACAGTAGTAAAGCTGCCATCAGTTCACATAATTCTATTCATATCTCTATTATACGGTATTTAAGACTCTGTGTAGTTGTGTTCACATCATTGATTTCCATTAACATTAGGAAAGTATAATTATTTATGTTAACCCTTATATATTCAGTATGTTTATTTTTATAATGATACCTAAACTTTTGGCCAAAAGACTCAAGAAAACAATACTAATATACCAAATGTTTACATGACATTTCCTACCTCCACCAGCAGATAAAACTGATTAATTACAATACTGAAGTGGATGCTTGATTGATCTCATAGACTTCATTGAAACAAATGGCCTGGTGAATGAGAATGTTACTATTGTTTATCCTGATTTCAGCATGGCATGAAGCACTGTCTCCCGTGAAGTGCTTACTGAAAAATGACAAAGTACAAATTAGATAAGCGAATGGTGAGGTGGGCTAAAAACCAGTTAAACTGCCAGGCCCAAGGGGTGGTTACCAGTGGCACAAAGTCCAGCTGCAGGCCTCACTAGCTGTGTGATCCAAAAGTTTTTAACTGGGTCGATACTGTCTAACCTGGATGATGGGAGAGAGCAGCACATTGGCAGATGACTAAATTGGCACACATTCCCACAGCATCAAATGGTTTTGCATCCATTCAGGGGACCACCTCAACAAGTTGGAGAAGAGAACCTCCTGAAGTCCAATGGAAGGAAACAACACACTGCACTTGCAGGCTCCCAGTACTACCAAAACCTTGATATCTACACCCAATACAAGTATACAAGCTTCTTTCTCGAAAACCTTGGAAAACATCTCTCCAAGGACTAACTTGCAGCACAAGCCACAGCATTCCTAGGGATTTATTGCAATGTGTAATAGAGCAAGTTTGTAACAGAACATTGTCAAGGACAATCCTCATTTGCTTTATTCTGAAATAAGAGATTACCTATCATCTCAGAATATGCATCATAGAGTCAGGTAGTTGGTTTTCTAAATCATAACACTTATAGTATTGTGAGTGCTTAACTCCTAAGTAGTGCATTACATTTAATAATGGTAGATTAGACTTCCAAGACATTTTGGTCTTGGAATACAGCTTACTCCTTTCCACTTATAAACTTTCATTAACTGAACACACACATACACCTTCACAGATACTCTCATTTAAAATCTGCAAGACTGTATTCCTCTTCAAACATCCAAGGTAAATTTATGTTATTTCAATTTCTGCTCTCTTCCCTCAGCAGGTACTAAAATTCAAATTACCAAAAACATAAAAAATAAATTTTATATAAATTCTGCATGGTTTTCACCTAATATATAAAAATAAATATGTTTTAAATATTCATGATGTTAAGGAAAGCTTCTAGGCCTGCAGTACTTTAGAGGAGAAGTATCAACTGTTATTCATCCTCTAATTTAAAATTCATAATCACATACACACAGAAACATTTCGAATTACTAACCTAATGTTTAATTATATTCACATTGCAGTGCAGCTGAGGTAGGTGAGCCTTTTATCACCTCTCGCTTGCCCTCTCACTTCAGGGCATCATACTTATTTCATTAAAATAAAAACAGAACAGAGAAAAGATGCCATTGAAATTCAAACCAACAAATGGGTGACTAACAAGTGGTCTTCAGTACACTTTTATTTGGGAGTCCAAATTTATTAATATTTGAATGTGACAGTTTATTATCTAGTCTACAGGTTATTATCACTATTTTATTTTAAGCACAATTATTTATTAAGATTTTATTCTATATGTGCATGTATGTTTATAGCCACATACACACAGAGAATTTGAAGCAACAAGTGTCATCAGGTTTTCTAGAAAACCAACTGGACTGTACAATCATACTTCAGAAAAATATACGTTGAAGTACTTCAGTGCTGGAGTGATGACGTTCTATATTTTCTCACCCACAGATAGCTTCAAAATCATAAAAAATGTTAATATAAAAACTCTTTGTGGAGGAAAAGTATAAATTATTAAAAAAATATTCTTCTGCCACTTTCATTTAATCCAATGTTTAAAAAGTGTCTATGCAAATTTTTAATGTTGTCCACATTAAAAAAAAACACCAGCCAACATTTGCTTCTAAGCCCACATTTCCTTTCTGGAGTTTATATTGTGCAACAAGAAATGCAGCAATCAAATCAAATGTCAAGAGAATTACTGAAGTCACAAATATAATGTGTAAAATCTTGTAACCTTTAATGACTATCATATAGCCTAGTACATACTTACCTTCTGTCTCTCTACATATGCTTATAAATAGTCAAGTCTATCATGGTGTCCTAACTGTAACACAGTGGCATAAAGTAGCCCACTATTGCACCAGCCCCAAACAGTGCAAATTTATAACTGCCATTACTTCCAGTAAATGTCCTGGCTTTGCTTACTTTATGAGTCTATAAAACACATCAACTTCAGCTTCAACTAAAAATAAAAATTTTAAGTACCATAAATTAAATTTTGTTGTCTGAAATGAGGTGAAGAAAATCCAGAAAATCAAACTTTAGAAAACGGTATCTTCAGGGGAATATAGACAAGGTTGCTCAGCAGGCTGCTTCACTTCCTCTGTACGTTAACATATCCCACCTGTCAAACGGACTGGGGTTTTCTCCCAGTCATTACTACTGCAGAATAAGCCTCAGGAGCAGATGTCAAGGCTTTGGGACTCTCTCTAAGACAGATGAGACAGACAGGGAAGAAAACTATGGTTATCTTCAAAGTAGAAATCAAGGTACCAAGATCTACATTGATTGGTACTGGCAATCAAGGTAGAAATTTACTGTATAGTATTAAAATAAAAATAAACTCTTAACTGAGTAAACACAGACACAAAAAATCCTTAAAAGTGATAATAGATGATTTTCTTCACAGCAACTGTGAACAAATTCTAGAAAAAAATACCTATTTCTGATTGCTATCTTATTAACGAATCACTGTGAAGTAAAAAAACAATTTAGAAATGGAAGTGTTTCTCTTCTTTACTAAACTACCACTTTTTCTCCATTCACTCACATTTAAACATCTCATCCACAAAACATGCAGGATACATTTTAATTTAAAGTTTGTACAGAATCTCTTTGGCTCTTCAGAGCAAAAAGCATACATCCATTCCCTCCCGCTGAGTCTATCATTTCAGTCTATCATGTTCAGAATTTTGCTAACTCCTTGGCCTCCTTCTTCACCTTGGGTAGGTACCATCCCCTAACACCAGAGAAAGAATTACATCTGCAACCACCTGAGTGAAGGTTCTCCTTTACAGCCTTTGTCTCTGGCTCCCTGCTACAAGTTTTTACTCTTGTCTCCTGCCATGCACAGTTGGAGTCATGTGTGGATACTGCAGAGCACAGGCCTGTTCTTGACAGATCTTGAACAAGCACCTCTGCATCCACATTTTGGTGTGTTCTTCTCCAGATCAGACCCTCCTCTTAGTCTCCTCTTTGCTACAAATCAAGTGAGGGACAAGCAATATCAAGAGATCTTCCTCTTTTCCACCTGGAAGCACCCATGTACATCTGCTTGAAGAAACTTTTGTTCCCATCAGTACAGTAAATTGTAAGAGTATTTCTAAATCAGCACATGTCATGAGGCAAGGATTCACATGCCACCTCCTGAAAAACATATATGATCCATTGTGGCACTGATATCCACAGAACAGAAGCAGAGAGATCAGACAGTAACACCAGCATGACTTCCTAAAATGACAGTGGTAGTAATTGAGGGCAGTAATGCTTTAGTATCAATCTCTGCCACAAATACTGGTATGATAACCACATTTTTGTAAGGCAGACAGAACAAAAACACAGCATTTGCCCACATCATGCAGTAACTCACGGGATACCTTTCAAACCTCTGATATATGGACAGCTTGCAGGCAGCACTACAAACTAATACCAACCTTCTCTAATACTCAGTAGGACAGGAGCAGTTAGTCAATAATTGTTCTCAGCTCGGTGATTCACATCATAAAGAAAAAGAAATTTATGCAGTGGATATATCCAAGAATACTATAGTTGCCACCAAAATAGTGAACAGACTTGACAAATATCTGCATTTAAATCCTGAAAGAGTTATTAATTTGTCAGTAGGCAGAGTGACAGAGTGAGTTATATCTGTGCTGAGTTACAATTTCTATTTGCATTCTGCCAAATACCAGTCTGACCTTGTCTAAAGAACCCACTCTACTGCATTGCAGTCACCCCACCTGGAAATTCATGGAAGGAATATTACTCAGAGGCTTCTGAGACTGTCAGCTTCACTACTGGCCTACCTCCAAGAAACATTTATTTTTTTTATCAGGCAGTAGGGGAAAAAGAGAAATTACAATTAGTGGAGCTGCTGTTTCTTGGACTCAGCATGGAACATGAGGAGGATATCGTATTTAAAAGCATAGTTCTACTGCAACGGGGACAACCATTGCAACAAGTCAAAAAATACATGAAGGAAAGAGGATGGAGGAACCAGCTTAAAGCACAAATCAGAAAAGTGAGTCATGCTAGAGGACATCCCCTAAGATTTTAATAGTTTTCAAGTGCACACATGAACATTCACGTTCAGACAGACCTCTCAGTAAGTGACTTATTTCTAAGTTTTAAACTGCATCAGACCTGTCACACATTCCCAAAATAGATTGCACTAGAAATTCAAATTATCAACAGCCTAAGTGAAACAGTTTTATGGAAGAAAAAGACTGATTAGCTTGAGGTTGGTTTCAACATCCAGAGGCCCACATTAGCCAAACAAAAGCAAAACTTGGGTGTGTGCTAGTGGGTCCCAAAGCTATTGACAGTGACTGCACTTTACCAAGGGGCTGACAAAAGCTGACAGCTATACCAAAAGAAAAATGGAAGGTAGAAAACATATATGACATCAAGCGCCTGAAGCATCCAAGTATGCACTTTCCAATGTATCAAGGGAGGAAAAAGAAAAACTGTGAGGATATGATAGGATTGACAGCCTGGTCTTTTGAAACAGTAGATTGGATGGAGTAGTAGGGTTGGTTCTCTCAGCAGGTGGGACTGAGTTATGAAATTTAATTGAGTAGTGGTGGAAATGCAGGTCTGGGAGGCCTTGTCACAGAAAATTAAGACCTCAGAGGCACTTTCATGTCTTAGAAATCACTGCATTTCATCTTATCACACTATTTCTGAGATTCAGAATTTTTTTTTTAATCAGCTTTAGTCTCCATGCCTAACTTCAGTTCACCCTAATCAACACTCTCTTCCATAATTCCCCAGTTCTTGCACTCTCTCATATCTGATTACAGGCTTACTTAGGTTGATAGCTCTGTATCTCACTAATACACTGTTATTATTTAAGCCTTTATGATTTATTCAGCTCTCCTTTATGGCATTGACTCTGGAATTATCCAAAATACAGATCTGACCGACAGCTTGACCCCTTCACTGAGTGGGTAATGTTATGCATAACAAAGGTGGGGTTTTTTTCACTTCATATAGAGAAGAGAATAAAAAAAATTGAAATTCACATTAATATCCCTGTTTTGTTGGTCAAACAAACTATAACTGACTAATAATAACAACATCAGCTGTAGCAATCTCTGATGTTTCCTCCATCAAGATTCAGAACAAGTTCTACAGAAGGGCTGGAATACTGTGGTGAGAAGTATCACACAAATATTTATCCTTTTTTGTCATAATAAACACAGTTCGAATTATTCCTACACTACATTGTATAATACCACTGTAGATGTCCAGTCCATAAAAAGCAGTACCAGAAGATGTCAAGATAAATCTAATCCACATTTATGCTAGAGGTGATCTGCTTCATCTAATACATGATTTTAGTATAAAATCATATGAGAACACATTAAAAAATGCAGTGCTTTGAAAAATTATTACTACTACCTTGCCACAGTTTGACTGTTTATAGTGACAATATAAACCAAAATAAGTTTTCTTTTAAAAATACTTATTACACAGAGAAATTTCTATATTTTAATTTGAGGATTAAAGATATGTTGTTTTCCACTGCACTAGCTACAATTTGTAAAAGTAGAGGGCTGCAGAGATGTTGATCAGAACTTTAAGGATTAATGTAATACTACTGTTGCAAGCAACTGGCATTTCAATGGGTGCCTTCTCTTTTGAAGAACAAGACTGCTTTTGCCATATTCCAGCCAAAGGGCTGCACATTGTTAAACCTAAATCACCCAATTTGTCCATGTAGCAGTTTGGAGACAGGAGAAAGAATTTTTTAGAAAGTAGACTTTACATCCTGAGCCTAAGAGGTTGTATGCTGAGGTCTTTCCTGTCTCTGCTTTCTACACTCGTAGGCATGACTGGTCACCTACGTTATTTGTTTTTCCACAGTTGTCTAAAAATTGCCATAAGAAAGTATTTTTCAACACCGCACACTTAACTCTACCGCTCTGTTAATTCAACAAGTACCAGAATCAGGAGTAGGGTTAGTTACATTATCTGGGATCATTTTGGTACTCCATCTGTTTTAGAAGACAAATGAGCTGTGAGTTGGTAATATTCTTTCCTCTTTGTGTTATCAGTTGACTCAGATATTGATACAGTCTGCTTAAACACATTTAAAATACAAACATTATCTCCTAGCTTCTGCAGAATCCAAATATAACTTGTCCCTCATTATCCTTTATGGCCAAGAGCCATAAAGGTTTTTCATTCAGTTTTGGGGAAAAAAAAAAAAAAAAGGCACAAGATCCTATCAGTGTCATTTGAAAGTGATCTGTTTCTCCTTGTATGTGTGAAATTCCAGGTACATTAAGAAATTTGTTTTCACATTACAATGCTTTATCTACTACAGTGCTAAATTTCAGTGTGATTAAAAACAACAAACCAACCCAAAACCAAAAAAAAACTTCCAGGAGAACCAGTTCTCCCAAGGAAGGTAGGAAGGGGGAGAGAAAATAAAAATACAAGTAGTTCATAGAGCATCTGAAATGCTTGCAATATTTGATGTTTCTGCTGTATTATAGTTGTTCTTATATAGGCTAATGTATAATTTTTCTGGAGGAGGATTGTCAAGGCTGACTGAATTAACCTTGAAGCATTGTTCCCTGAGGTTATAAATTTCTGCAAATCCAAAGCATGAAACTGCTCAACAGAAAGGGAAAAATCCCAGAACAGTGTGCTCTATTGGTAGTCAAGAAGACTGCTGTTTGATACTAGCCTCGAACAAAGCATACAGACAGAAATAGGATGGAGAGAGATAGAATAAGCTGGAGAACTGGGCAGAGAGAAACCTAATGAGATTCGACAAAGGCAATTGTAGGGTTCTGCACCTCTAAAAGAACAACCCCATGCACCAATACAGGTTTGGAAATGACCTACTAGGGAGCAAGCAGCTCTGCTGAGAAGGACCTGGATCTTGGTGCATGACACATTAACTACGAGCTGGCAGTGTGCCTTTGCAGCCAATAAGGCCAGTGGTATTCTGGGGTGCATCCGGACGTGCGGCCAGCAGGTCAAGTGATCCTGTCCCTCTCCTTGTCCGTTAGTGAGGCCACATTTGGAACATTGTGTCCAGTTCTGGGCTCCTTAGTACAAGACAAGGACCTAGTTGGGCTTGTTTAGTCTGGAGAAGACTGAGAGTGGGTCTCATCAACACATACAAATATCATAAAGGTGGGTGCCAAGAGTATGGTGCCAGACTTCAGTGGTGCCCAGTGGCAGGAAGAGGAGCAACACCCATAAACTCAAACACAAGAAGTTCCACCTCAACATGAGGAAGAACTTCTTTATGTTGAAGGTGGCAGAACACTGGAACAGGCTGCCCAGGTAGATTGTGGAGCATCCCTCTTTGAAGACATTCAAATCCCACTTGGACCCATTGCTATATAACCTGCTCTAGGTGACCCTGCTTTGGCAGAGGGTTTGGACTAGATGATCTCCAGAGGTCCCTTCCAACCCTAACTATCCTGTGATTCTGTCAAAAACAGCCTAGAATTACACAACTTCCTTAGAGTCTTGACAGGTTAAGCCATACACTTTGCAGTAGTGATCTCCAAGTGTCAAAGCCAATGTTGCTTAATGCTACTCTTGTGATGCACAGTCTTAAAAGGAAACCAAACAAAAGTAAAAATGAAAGGGCTCTCCAAAATTCAGAAGTCAGAGAAGTGCTTGAAAAAAAGATCTCTATTCAAAAAGAACTTATGTCTAAGTTTAGAGGAACTTAGGGACTTTCTTGGACTAGAAACCAAAGAAGGAGACAAGCCTTCTTTAATTTCAAAACAAAATGAAATTAAGGTATAACAAATGAAAGAAGGATAACAGTTCTTAACTACAATATGTATCTAAATTTTTCTATTCAAGAGAAACAAAACAACTAGAACTAAATGACCAATTTGTGGGATAATGCCCCCTTGAATTGCCCCCAATCTCTGCTCCCATTTGGTGCAGTAATATTTACGGACAGCAGGTGGCGATGTTGCTCCTTGGCCGGTGCTGAGCTGACCCCCGGGGGTGGGTAGAGAGATGGTACGGAGTCGGTTGGAAGAAGCTGCGCAGGGAGGTAAAGAGCTGGGAACCTTTTCCTTGGTCTGTGGCTGGAAGATGAATGCCACTCTGAGCTGGAGCTGCCAATGCTGAAGGGCTCCTCGCTCCCAGGCCGGCAGCCACTGGCCCCCTCAGGAAGCCCGATGCAAAAGGCCCCGGCCAGCAAAGTCTCTCTCACGCTGGGAACTTCGAAAATCCAGGGATTGGAAAACGGGAGGTAAAAAAGGAAGGAGACCAAAATCCGTAGGGCAAAGATTTCCCCAAGAGCCGTCTCTCTCTCCCTTTCTCCCCCGCAGCAGTCCTCCTCCTTCTCCCTCAAGCTGAAAACCCAAAAGTGTCCCCTTCCCCTACCCCACCCCAGTGACTCACCATTACTAAGCAACCTTCTTTCAGCCATAATCCACTCTTTGATACCTGCTGTGGGAAAATGAGGGCCATTAGCCCCTCATTTGATGGTAGGGGAAAGGAAAATTCCACCCTCTCCTAAAAGAAAACTATAACAACTTAGTAATCACCAAAAATAAAAGTATGCTGAAGTAAAAACAGTCCTTATCTGGCACCTTCCCAGCTTTCCTTTAACTTCTGGAGAACTACAGTAGCAGCCCTGGGAAGTATGATATCTCAGGAGTCTTTCTATCATTTTCAAGATAAATACAAATGGATCTGCTCAGTTACACTTAAGCCATGTAAAGGTGTTTAATCTCTTTATTAATAGGTTTACTGAGTAAGTTACAATACAACTAACTTCTAGAGGGCTCCACTAATCTATTGGGCTTTTTTCTTTCCCGATTTGTTGGGATTTGTGAGAGTGAGGAATGTTGTGGGATGTGAAGGAGTGCTACTGTACAAAAGCTTTATCTCTTTCAAAGACTGAAGAAAATCTACTTTCTGCTAAGCCAGATAACTGTTGGCAAATCTACTTATAAACTGTTTTTTTCCCATTTACTCCACACTACATAGTGTTATTATTTACCATCTATTTTTTCTCATCAAAAGAATAAGGCAAAATAACAACCCACAAGCTCATGCTTCAAATATTTATTCATGCCTTCTTCTGATATCACTGGAGGAACTCCTAGTTTCTGTATCAGGACAGCTGAATCAATCTCTTTGAGGAGAACCCCATATTTAATTGTTTGTTGAGATTTTTCATGTTTTTTTCTTCCACATGTGCCAACTGGTCACATCTATTAACAAAAGTTTTAGTCCGCAGCATATTGCAGTGCAGCAGAATGTTAGTTCTAAGCATGCCAGAAGTGAAGCTGGCATTAAATAACTGAAGCTGGGTTTTATATGCAGATTTAAAAACCTTAAAATTGTTATTTGGCTGGGGACTGTAATAAGGATTGTCCTTCAGAGACAGTTTTGTCTTTAATCAGCTCCCTCTGCATAAAATTCTTATTCCAAGTGTGTTCATTACACTTCAAAAAATGGGTTAACTTCATTCACAAAAAAATAATATAGGTAAGCAAGGATCCTGCAACAAGGTGAACAGACAATAATCCTGAAAAATGAAGAGGGAGAAAAAGGGAACAGGAATTAGTGTGTTCCAAAAACAAAATAAAAATTATCAAATGGGTTTTCCTATAGAAATGGCAAGAGAGAGATGGAAAATAGTACTAAAAAGTGAAGGAGGAATTCTACTGTTTTAGCAAAGAGGATAATCACTGTGATTCCCTTGAAAAATCACTCAATATAGACAGCAGATTCACTGCAAATGATAAAGACAAGTAACAAGGTAGTGATGTGAGGATGACAGCAATGGAACTTGCTTCTTACCAAAAAGGCTATTTCCTCAGCTGCAGGGAGTTGTGCAGTTGTCCTGATCATGAGGAATAAAGAAACTTCTTACAGTAAACAGTGCAGTAAAGATCTCACTTTTGCCATCAAGACCTTAATTAAGTTTCCCACAGATGATTGGCAGATGTTCTGGGTGCAGGTTAGACAGCTGTAGTCTGCAGAACGCATTCAAAGTGTAGTGTCACAGAATCACAGAATATGCTAAGTTGAAAAGGATTCAAAGGGATCATCAACTCATGGGCCTGAACAGGATGATCCCTAAGAGTCACACCATATGCCTGGGAGTACCATCCAAACCCTTCTTGAGCTCCGACAGGATTGATGCTGTCCATGGAGAGCCTATTCCAGTGCCCAACCACCCTCTGGGCAAAGAACTTCTTTCTAACACCCAACCTAAGTCTCCCCTGACACAGCTTCAGGTCATTCCCTCAAGTCCTGTAACTGGTCACCACAGAGAAGAGACCAGTTGGCTGCCACTCCTCCTCACAAGAAGTTGTAGACTGCAATGAGGTCTCCTCTTCTCTAGGCTGAACAGACCCAGTGATCTCAGATGCTTCTCAATATGGCTTCCCATCAAACCCCTTCATCATCTGCATTGTCCTCCTTTGGACACTCTCTAATGGCTTAATGTCTTTCTTATATTGTGCCACCCAAAACTGCACAAAATATCCAAGGTGAGGCCACCCCAGTGCAGAGCAGAGCAGGACAATCCCCTCCCTTGCCCGGCTGGCGATGCTTTGCTTGATGACCCCAGGACACGGTTGGCCCTCCTGCTTGCCAGGGCACTGCTGACTCATATTCAACTTGCCATCTACCAGAACTCCAAAGTCCCTTTCCATGGCGCTGCCTTCCAATATATCATTCCCCAGTCTGTACGTACATCTAGGGTTGTCTCATCCCAGGTGCAGAATCCAACACGTCCCCTTGTTAAGCATCATATAGTTGGTGATTCCCAAGTTCTCTAATTTGTCAAGGTCTCTCTGCAGGCCCCGTTGCCTTTGAGGGAGTCAACAGCTCCTCCCAGTTTTGTGTCTTCTGCAAACTTGCACAGTATCACTTCCAGTCCTATGTCCAAGTCATTTATGAAGATGTTGAAGAGCACAGAGCCTGAGATAGATCCCTGTGGAACTCCATTCGTGACAGGTCACCAATCTGATGTTACCTCATTCACTATTCAATCTGTGCTTGACCCATAAGCCGATTGCTCACCCACCCCATGATGTGTTTATCCAGTTGTGGGATGGAATTTTGTCCTGAAAGATCCTGTGAGAGACAGTATCGAAAGTTTTACAGAAATCCTAAGATTACATCAACTGGCTTTCCTTGATCAACTAGATGTGTTATTTTTGTCATAAAAGGAAATCAGGTTCGGTAAGCAGGACTTTCCTTTCATGAAGCCGTGTTGGCTGTGTTGTCTTTCGGGTATTTTTCAATGCCTCACTAGAATAATCTTCTCCATAACTTTGACAAGCACTGAAGTAAGACTGACTGGTTTTATTATTCTCTTTTCATTATCTCCATTTTCATTACAATTGTATTACAGTAGTTGTTATTAGTAGTATTATTTATTTCAATTATTAAACTGTTTTTATCTCAATCCACAGGTTTTACCTTCTTCTGGTTTGATTTTACTCCACATCCCACCCCCCAGGGACAGGAGGGTGAGCAAACATCTGTCTGGTATATAGTTGCCAGCTAGGGTTAAGCCACGGCACCCTGACTGTGAGATCTAAATCTTAAAAGCGGAAAGCAATTTCTTCATCTTTCTCACTTAAGGGGAGAATCACTTTCATCAGCTGCTGATTATATGGCTTAAGCATTTTGCAGATATTGCACAGACATTTAAAACTGTTTTAGTGCATTTCAAAATGCATCAAATCAAAACAAAAATGTTTAACTTTTACTGTTTGAAGCAGGAAACTGATCAGGGAGACATGAGTAATTAACTGGAAAACTTTAATCAATAATGAGAAAAGATGGTCCTTGTATTAAACTTTCTTTTTAAAAAGAAATGAACATCTCAGGAAAACATTTTAAAGGACACTCTGGCAATAAAACCTTTGAAAAAAATAATTTCTCCTCTAAAAATTAAGTGTTTAAACCATGTAGAAGCTGTAAAAGTGGTACCTTCCTTATTGCAACCTGAATATGCAATGGTGAAATTGCTGACTGAGATCCTATTACACACATTAGATGGAGGATCCACACAATGGATCAGAAAGAGGCATCTCTAAATTGTTAGTGTTGTCAAATCTGAAAGCCAAATCAACACCATGTTGCTTACTCACTAGCTAGGCTAGCCTGGTCTTCACTGGTGACTGCCCCTTTCTCTCCCCTGTTGCTGCACCCCAGGCTGTGCAACTTGTGAAGTACTTAAACTAGCACATAAAAAAGAGTCTCAGGGACTTGAAACCTCTAAGCACTGAATACAACTCTCATTGCTACCTCACTGAAGAGCCTGAGTGTGACCTGCAGCAAAAACATGACATCTTTTATCCTTAAAAACTCACTATTAACATTTCAGATTAAATTGATGAAACTTGCCATCTAAAAGCTGTTTAATTTCTGTCATAAAGCCCAGAGTCAGCACTATAGGAACAAAACTCACCTTTCAGGCTACAGACACATACCCACTGGATTGTAAAGGAAGATTTAAAAAGAAATTGTTAATTAAAAATAGCCTATTAAATAGTTAATTTATAGCTAGAAACGGGAAATTAACTATTCATTGACCCTTTGATATCACACTAATTATTAAATAAGCAAAGAATTAAATGGGCAAATTAAACCACTAGGCTATACAAAACCATTAATTGTTATTTACTGCAACTAACTACTTGCCTGCAGTTTTTTTGCACCAAAGACATGAAAAATAGTTGCAACCACATGCATCTTAGGTAGGGCAAAGGTGATGTTTCTTGTACATTACATTATGCAGACATATTTACAGGTTAGATGCATTCTTAATGTTTTTTAATTTATATGATTAGAATTTTTAAGCCTGTAAAAATATTTAGCATACAGTAGAGCTCGACTGTACACTGAAATATTAAAATTTACAAGATATTAATCCACTTTTTTCATATTACTCTGTTCAATAGAAACTCAGATTCATTGTTCAGAAAAGCCTCTTTCTATTTTCAAATGATCATAAAATGTTATTATTAAGTAAATGTGAAGAACCATAAAGCTCTTGATTCAGGGAGTCTTGCCTTCTTTTTGACCAGGGAAATTAGTTTCTTTTTTGCTTTTCCTTCTATTTCTGTATATTGAAGAAAATTTTTCTTGCAGTACTGGAGGTTAAAGCATTACGAGTTCATGTGTACACTACCTGGAAATCTTGCAACTGAATACCTAGATTTTGTTCTTAAGCAACGTAAAAGTGAAATGACACTTTTAGAATGCAAAATTAAGTGAGACAATTAGTAAATAATAAGGGATTTTTACACTTTTTACCTCAGCAGGCCCAGGCAGTAATGATCACTAATAAAACCCTTTCACTCTCAATGCTTGTAAAAAGTTCTCATCTTTATTTTTTTTTTCCAAAACAAGTACCTATTCCCCCATACCCCATTTTTTAAATGTAGTTTCAGTACATCATCCCTAGG
Organism: Formicarius rufipectus; assembly: GCA_013399695.1. Classification (NCBI taxonomy): domain Eukaryota; kingdom Metazoa; phylum Chordata; class Aves; order Passeriformes; family Formicariidae; genus Formicarius; species Formicarius rufipectus. The sequence continues at coordinate 487,404 of VXAU01002667.1, read as the reverse complement.
AATCTTATTTACAAAGTGCTTAAAGAATCATCTGAGATCAAATACTACTAGGAACACAATTGAGGTAGCAGCAATTCAGCTTTTTTGCTTAGTAGAGAAAGCCATTTCAGAGCCAGAAAAAAATAAGTTTCCCTTTCAAAATGAGTTTAACATAGGAGGAAAAAAAAGTAGTTTAAAATGTAGAAAAGAGAATGACTTATTCAAAGAATGGTTCCAAAAAAAGAATGGTCCCAAATAAAAAAATGGCCCTGAAGTTTAAAAATCAAATGACTTTCAGTAGCTGTATTTAATCTTTTAGCATGGAATTACATTAACTTATTGTGAGGGTTTGTCAAGAAAAAGATAATAAATTCACCCAAAATGCACTTCAGCATTAAAAACAGAAGCATCATCAAATAAGTCTATTGCTTTGCAATTATAAAAAAGGTATTAATATAAAAGTTTGTCACAAATTCTCATAATTTTTAATTTGAAACAACTGTTAGTCTTTCCAAAACTATCCACATTTAATTGTTAAAAGTCATATCTTAACTTTCATTAAAACACATCATACATCAGAAAAAAAGTCACCTATCATTGCAGAATTATGCAAAAAAAACCAAACAACAAATAATTACAGGCATTAAAAGGTAAACAGTCTTATGAACTGCTACATTTAGAAAAGAGGGAAGCAACATCAATTTTTTTTAGTCAGCAGATAAATGAAAATAAATAAATAAATAAATAAAAAGATAAAACTGATGAAAGACAGAGATACAGGACCAGAACCAAAAGTGTTTATGCATGGAAATGTGAACCTGCTTCCTTCATTCTTAACAAAACCTCTATCTCTAGGTTGTCAGAGTACTGCAGAAAATACCTCCAGCTCTGATTGCCAGATGATTGGGCTGAGAATGAAGGTATTCAGGAAGCAACTTTTTGAAGGCACCTGGTATCTTCCTGCCACACAGACATTTCCAGAACCAAATTTCTAACTGAAGGGTTATCAGTGAGCACAGTATTACAGTGCAATTTTAAGATTAACATGCTAATAATTCTTAGAAAAGGATAGTTGCTTCTCCTCCAGAAAGCCTCAGGCTACCCTTTTACCCTCCTAATTCTTTCACTGTCAAAATGAAATGAAATGTTGAATGCTATCAGTGCCTCATTTCTTAAGAGTATTGGCTTCATCATAAGAAGGATCAGCACATGAATGTTCTTTGACTAAAATTCTATTTGTTTGCAGCTATAGTAATGGAGAGCAAAATTGAAAGGTCAAAATGGATATAACTTAGGAAGATATTATTTTCAGCCAGCTCCTCATGACAGACTTGGGTGACCTTTCCTAATGAAAGTACTGTTAGGTTTATGTCATTGTAGATCACTGATTTAATAATTTATAAGTAAGTACTTGGTCACTTACTGTGTCACAGGTGAAGAAAAAATGTTCTGCAGACAGTAAAGCTGAAACCAGTAGCACTATCCAGCCTCTTTAGTATGACAGAAATGCTATAACCATGCAACACATCTGCTCTTGGATCTCTGACGTATATTCGTATGACCACTGATCTTCTCTTTGGTGATAAAGACTGATTTATCTGTGGAAAGTCTCCTTCCAGCATCCACAAAAAAATGCCTGCTCCTCAGGTACAATAAAGCATTTAAGAAAGAATTAGGGAATAATTTAGAGATGTCAGTTGATGAATTTGAGCCTATATGGTTAACTACATTTTTACAAAGGTTACAGATGAAACAGTGCAAAATCCCATTATGTTTTGGTCACAACTAAAAAACGATATTATTAAGACAGGTATCAGTCTTCAGTTGCTTGCAGCTTTGCACATCCTGATGAACTTTAAAAAACACATATCCCATAATTTCTGTTTGTATCAGATAAGTTTTAGCAGGTTACCTGGCCTGCTCAACAATACTCTGCTAAAGGCAAAATAACACATACAAAGCTTCCATATGAAGGAAAGCGCTAAACATCTGCAAAAAGGTTAGGGAAGATGGTGAGGATGAACACAGGAGTAATATCCATGAATCTAAAGGTGATGGGGATGAAAGAAAATGGGATTTCCATTGTGAGTTAAACTAACAGTAAATTAGTGGGACAAGAAAACAGATAAGAGGGAAGATACAACTTGTGAAGATATAAAGATGTGAGTGTCACATTCCACTACTCCTACATGGAAGACAGCATTTGAGACTCATAGATGGCCATGGTTGAAAAAGAACAACAGAAACCTAAAGGTCCAGAAGACTTCACTAAGTTCTGTCAGCAAACCACACTCAGCATGGAAATCGGTATATATTTTGCCCAGGGTCCTGGGGGCACCACCTGGATGTTGTGGGGTTACCTTCTTATACATAAGTTTTCCCCTCTCTGAGGTTTCTTGCTTTTCATGTGAGTGACCATGAGCAGTCTAGTCTTCAGGACCTTTCTGAAAATGGACTGGGGGGAGCTTTGAGGGTCTTTTGGTGGTCTTGATCTCCCCCTGTTGGTCTTGTCCACTCCTTGACTCCACTTTTGAGCTTGTGTTGTATCATGGACCTGAACAGGAAAATTGGATCCAGAAAGGTGATGCCATATGCTTTTATGCCCCCTCTTTTTCCAGGCACACCCTGTTCTAACTTGTCCACTTGAATGATCATGAGTGTTTAGGCTCAGCAATGCATTAACTCTTTATTGCCCAGACTTCTATAGTAAGACTGTTGTGAGAAATCTGGGAAGTAAGAAGAGGCAGAACTTGAATGTGTCGGAAGCAATGGAACAGAAGAGGTCAGACAAAAGAAGGAGCATGTCAAAGTAGGTATGTGAAGCACACCTTGTATGCTTCAGTATGTGAAGCTCCTGAATCACAACCTCTTCTTCATTCTCAACACTTTGCTTGTGCCAGCAAACATCAGTGAAAACTACCAATTATGTAATTCTGTGGGAACCTTGATACCACTTACATTTTTTAAAGCACTCCTGAAGTGTTTCAGTTGTATTTGAAAAAAAAAAAAAAAAAAAAAAAAAAGAAAAGAAAGAAAGAAAAAACACCTTGATTGTTCTGATTCTTCACCAAACAAAAGATACTGTGTGATAACATCATCAGAATTGTGAGTCTGAGTGACTCCTACATATATCCTATATATTAGATAAAAAATATGTTCTGCCACTGTGTATTGTGAAACAGGAGAAAATTCACTATGAGTTTTTGAAGTACACTGTCATGCTTACAAATCTTTGCAAAGTTCAAACAAAAAGACCTTTTCTGTTTGTTTTGTGGATTTTTTTAATTAATATAACAGAATTTTACAACTAAATATCAAGGAGTCATTGCTACATCAGTACCCTTATACTAGCTTGCTCAGTTTCTATTTTTTTTGTGTGTTTTTCTCTTCTTTCGGCATTATATTCTCCAAAGACGCATTGTGTCTGTTACCATGGGAAATAAAACTGTTTCCAGCACTTTATTTACCAACCCATTCCTTTTATTAGTTCAAGTCTAATTAAATGTGCCCCCAGTCTCACATATTTTTAGTAGTAAAATCTACTTTGTCAATGTGGCTACTGTAATTCATATTGTTGACAATCTCCTTTCTGTCAAAGATAGGGGAAGATCATAATTTGTTGTTTGAGTTCAAATTATCGAAATTGACTGACTGAACATGAAGTTGACATAAACTGTTATATAAGTGATATTGTCGATAAAGATCTTTTTCAGCTATGACAAGACTGAGGATTAAAACTTAAATGTTGGCAATTATACAGAGCTTTACAACAGTACCTGAAAATGCTCATGAAATCTCAAAATAGAGTGTACTCTTCAGTACATACATTTAACAGCCTCTATGCCAAATGTAGCCTTATTTTTCTTTTGTTATGCAACAGTACCTTTTCTATCTCAAACAGTGGAATAATATAGGGAGTTTGTTTCTGTTTTTAATAACTTCTGAGAGATTATTTTCTGTTTCATCATCAAGTTTCCCACTGGAGACTCAGTAAAATATTCTACTGCTAAAAAAGAAGCTATACTTTGAAACTGCCATATCAGGTAAAACTACATTTCTAAAGTATAGCTGACAAGATTACTGCAACACCTTTGCACCTTGTTTACAGTATAAGAGTTGACTACCCACAGAGATAAATAAAATATTTCTTCTCTATCTCTGGTGATTTTACTATTTTGGGTATATATGCAGCCAAATTGCTATCCTACAAATCACAAATGAAAGAGAGAAGTGTCTTCTGGTCCAGTAAGTCCAATTCTCTGTCGTCAAGGTAAGACATAGGAACTTTTTTTTCCATTAACTACTCAAGTTTAGTTTTAAAAGTGATTCAGTATCTATGTCTTCTTCTCTTAACAGAAACAATCTCATTAGTTCATCCATTCAATTAGTGGGTAAGAATTTTCAGTTTCCAGACTAAAACTATTCACGGTCATACAGATCAGTGGGCATTGTAAAGCTTTCTGAGAAACTGAATTAACACCTATTTTCTTATCCTGAACTCTGAGATGCATTTACATTTACCTCCAACATTATTAAGACTTGCAATAACTGGCATGTACATACCAAAGCCACATTGACAAATGACAGGAGCCTAACCATAACTTCAGATTCTCCATCCTTCTAACTCTTTCCTGAACTTGTTCAAATTTTAATTTTTTTCACTGTTCCAGGTAAGGTCTCCTGCCAGTGACTTACTGAATGTCATTAATACTTTGCTATTTCTCCTGGAAACAACTTTTCTGATGGTCTTAGAGTCACAACTACATTTTGCAGAGATAGATCACATGGACAGTTCAGACTTAGTAAGTAATCGAATAAATGCACATGTTTTAACATGTTCCGTTATTTTCAAAATTTAAGCATCTTATTTTTAGTAAAATTATCCTTGTCTCCATCTGAATGACCTTGGGTTTTTCCTGCTTCATTTCATCTAATGCCTAATAACTTGTTCCTCAAAGCATCCAATTCCTCATGCCTAAAATATAGTCCCTTTCTTTATAGCTGAGCTTTCTAGCTTTATCAAATCATCAAGTCTGATTACTTATTTGTAATTTTCTTTTTTTCCTACTATGGGCAGCCTGTAGTTCTTAAGGAATTCTACTTGTATGTCACTATCAAATCTGTCACTCTTTTCAGCAGATATGTTGTCACTCGCACCCACTAAAACAAGTTTCCTATCAGTCTTTGTGTCATGGAACTTGAACTTACACTTCTGCTTGTAATAGGATAGGAGTTACTGAAATCTATGTGATTCAGATCTACCATATTTCTTTTCTCCAGATAATCATTCATATCTGCCAGACAACCAAGTATATTTCAACAGATGACAGATTAATCTTACTCAATTTACATTTATGTGTATTTAATGTTTGCTACTCTTACTCTTTTTCTTTTTTCTTCCATCTTCTCTTGGACTGAATAGCTCAAATTCCTCTCCCTGCACTGCTTCTGCTTAAAAATAGTTACCATATTTTTTATTTTTCATTCATTTAATGCCACCCGTGTCAAGAACAAAAAACAGCTACAATAAGAACTGTAATTTCACATTCTAGTAAATAATACATTTGCTCAAAACATAATTCATTAGCTAATAACAAAAAATTAAATGTCTTGCAAAGGCATTTTAAAAATGATTTGCTGCCAGAGACTGATATTTCAATACTTGTAACTAAAGGCCGGAGATTTGACTAAAAATCAATGGAATTGATTTAAATTGATAAGATTTCTGAGGTATCAGATTGTCATTTGTTTTTCCAAGACAATAAAAATAAATTATTATTAATAAATATTGGGCCATGCTGCAATTAGCATATGCTAAAGATTTATAAAGGCTTCATAACTCATGCATTGCTAATGTCACATGCAGGGCCAATGAAAAACTGCTGCATACATATTTACCATGAAGTCCAAAATTTGTTTAATGCATTTTATGGCACCATATGCTATTATCACTATCTTATGCATTAGTAAGAGCAGAAATTTCTAAATCTACATCACTGAGCATTACATACAACCAGATCATGCAAATAGGTGACTTCATTTCTTATTGAGATTCATATTCAAAACACATTCTGTCTCGAGTGATAATAAGGTCTAAGGACAAGCAATACCAAAGAGTTCAAGACTAATGTTTCATACGGTATATCAGTAAGGCAGGTTAAAAGCATAGCAAACTTAACCATGATGCAATAGTGTAACTCCTTATGGATACAACTCATACTAACTTATCTGAAGAAAAGTTTTAGTTCATAGAATCATAGAATATGCAGAATTGTAAGGGAGCCATCAAGTCCAACTCCTGGCTCAGGACATCCCAAGAATCACACCATGTGCCTGAGGGCATTGTCCAAATGCTTCTTACCTCAGGCAGGTTTGGCACTGTGACCACTTCCCTGGGGAACTTGTTCCAGTGTCCAACCACTCTCTGTGTGGAAAACCTTTTCCTGATATCCCCCCTAAATCTCTCCTGACTCAGCTTCATACCATTTCATCAAGTTCTGTTACGACATTGAAGAGATCAGTACCTGTTCCTTTGGAGGATGTTGAAAACTGAAATGAGGTCTCCCCTCAGTCTCCTCCAGGCTGAACAAACGAATTGATTTCAGCTGCTTGCAATTACCCATGGAATAATGGTGAGGTTAAGAGCATGATCAAAACAGGCACCAGGCTCAACACTGAAATGTCTGAGGAACTTTGTGTAAAAGATAGACGTAAGACTTTTCCCTTCTTCCTAGGACTTCTGGTAAGCAAAAGCTCTTTGTGAAAGCTCTGTGCTGCATCAGTCCAGAAAATACTACAGCATAAAATTTTGATGTGTTCTGCAAATTGCATGTATCAAGTACATGAATTTAAACACACAGTGTTTGAGACACACAAACTGGACTACAGCTTGAAGTAAAGAAATGTCAAAATATTACTGAACATGTAATTTTAACTATCAGTGGTGAAGATCAATTTGTATGCCTCTCCTTTTTTTTCCCCTCTTCCCTTGTGTCCCATTCCCCACTTTAAATATGAGTGAAAGTATCAAGCCTCTTTTTTTTTCTTTTTATTTTTTCACTGAAAGCAAAAGTATCTCTCCTTGAACCACGGAGAAAGAAAAGGCCAAGTGACATGAGTCAGTTTACCCCTTTGACACACTAAAAAAAAAGCTCTTGGAAATAGTTCACATGGCTCCAGGGCTTGTGTCAAGCTTTCCTAACTTTACTCTAATACCAAGGTCAGCACTGAATTTTCCATTCCACAAATCCCATTCCCAGCCTGAATGAATGTTCAAGGGTTTTATATCCTGCAGTATCACCATGATTTATCCACCAGAAACTTCTTTCCTCACTTATCTGGACTCAAGCTGGCAACATGACTAAGCACTGCCTTTATGAATTTGCATAAATATGCAAGGCTTTTTGTCTCTAGGGTTTGTGGTGAGTGTCCACAAAAGCACTGAGTCTTTTGACAACTGGTTGTGAGGACTGACGACTTAGTCAGGTTTGAAGTAACCACCTCCTTCCTGGAGACTGATAATGTAAGGCAGAACTCCAGGTGAAGCTGTCTTGTCTGCTGCCATTCTGGCTTTGATGATCAGTTTGGGTCTGTACTGTTAGTTTAGGGATTGCTTTAGCACAGTATCATAGGACTAGTATATTCTGAATGGCAAAGCTTTGTAGAAATTATAGCTGTCTAAAGTATGGCATTACTAAAGGCAAAGGTAATATTGACTGTGTTCATTCTTTTTAGGGATTAGAGCCTGAAACTTCCAGATTCTGAATTTGCCTCAAAGTGGCTAAAACTAGCTTGCTGTCCTCTATAAGATTCAGCAGCAACTTTTCTTTGGGGGTTAATATAAGATATGAATAAAGGAGATAAGCTTATATACAGGATACTCTTAGAGAACTTTTGAAGATTGAGTAAAATTATCCAACTATAAAATTTTGGTTTGATATCTTGTCTAGAAAATTCCCTTTCCATTGACAAGGGCAGATGGGGATATGAAATGAATGTTGAATCCCTTTGTGAGATGATACAAACATAAAGATGTTCCCAACACTGCTGTTGAAAAGAAATCCCAAAGTGATGTAAATAATGCCCTGAAGACGCCAAGACTCGAGTCCAAATCTTTGCTATCTAAACAAGGACAGTTATAATATGTTGGGTTTATTTTCTAGAAATCAACTTTTGGAAAGTACTATATAATGCAAATAAATCCACAAGTAAATAAAGAAACAAGTACTAACACTGTCACTAATGCTGGACACATCTTTCATTCCCTGAAGAATTTTATGTCCCACTCCAGATTTTCACTTCCCACCCAACAGCACTGCTTGTTTATGACCAGAAATGCATTAACTCATTTTCCATTAAATGAAGGTCTTGTAAAGACGAGTAAGAAGAGACAGAGAATCGGGTGAAAGAAATAGTGGGAAAACACCTGAATTGCAGGCAGTTGATAATTATTAAGAGCAGTACCATACACAGTAATAAATGTGCCTAAATATCTTTTCTATGTAACATGGATGCCAGGACATACAAAGTTGCTGGAACCTTCATAACCAGCAGAATTCAGGCCAAGCACCTTTTTATGTATCAGTCAGCACATCCATTTACAGTGAGTCTGACACTGCAGTGTTTGAATAGGCTTTTATGTCACAGATAAATATTCCATGTTTGTAATATGAGGTAGACTATAAAAAGAGACTTATTTCCTTTTTCAGTGAAAAATGGGTAAGTAAAGCCCATTACTCACCATCTAAATGGCCACCAGCCAGTGACTAACAGCTAGCCCATTTGATCATGGAGTTGTAGCTTACTGATATGAAGTAATTTTTCATGGCAGCTCTTGACTGAGAAATAGAAAGAAAATGCAGAGCTCACAAGAGGGCTTTTGACAGTTGGTGCCATGAAATGTTTTCATTTGTCACTGTGACAGAGAACAAGAAGATATTGACTGAAAGAGAGGGCATGAGGACACAGCTGTCGTCAACTAACTTTCATTGAGCCTTGACACACAAACACATAAACACTCCTGGGGTTACTTAAATTTTCCTGATTTTCCTCAATAAACTGATTAATCATCTATATTTTTGGCATAATATACAGCTATGTTAATGATGCTGTAGTCATGCATAACAACAATGCAGTCCCAATTTCATTAAAAGCTGTCTAAATCTAAAGAGTTGAGGTTTTTAATGACAACTTTTATCATGACTTCTGTCTTAATTATTTGCCATGAACAAGAATGATCTCCAAACTCCTTCTCTGGGTTTTCCCTACTATTCTGATACAACTCCCACTAAAAAAAAAAACAAAAAACAAAAAACCTTTCTAATGAAACATCTTTTCAAGTTTAATGCTTTTCCCCCCAACATCTGAAATCTTTCCTAACACAATTTCCCCTCCATACAACTCCCACTAAAAAGAAATAATCATGAAAGCACTAATCTTAACCAGGTGTAATGTCTATGAACTTAGACATGAAAAAGCAACCCTATTATCTCTTAAATATTGTTAGCATCATGCCAACAGCTGCATAATATTTAGAAGCTGTCTACATGCTCCTTCTATTGCACTTTGCATTAGGCAAAACATATAGCTATTGTAACCCTTACATTTTCAGTAATATTTGCCACTGAAAAAATACGTTAAGGTAGCAACAGTCAAGTTTTGCTTCAGAAGAAAAAATAAAGTGATATATAAGCCATTCTTGCCTTGTAAAATTGCAAACATATTAAATTGCTATGAAGACAAAAGCCAGTGTCTGATGTTACATTGTTCAGCCTTACTTCTAGAACAGCTTTTACCTTCTACCATGAAAAGCAAACCTTCACCTATCTTCTTACCTTCTTGGTTTTCTTTTTAAAATTTTACCCACAAGAGGATATGATCCTCTTCTAAAAGTTATAATCATACCTTAGAAATATCCATTGCTACATCACTGGTCTTCTTGAAAGTCTAGAAACAGTCTTCTTTGTCTTCCCAAGAAACGTTCAAAAAGTCAAATATAAGCCTGTTAACAGAAGCCTTGAAGAGAAAAAGCAGTCCCATACTGATACCCAGAGTAGAAGAGAGAAAAATCAATTGAGATGCTCATGATGTCACGAAAGGGAAAGGAATAAGACTAATGAGATTCTAAAACATGCAATTAGAGTTTTCTTTACACAGTCTGAGGGAATTTCAGGTCTAACAAATTAAAATGAAATTGTCACTCTTATTTATAATTGTAAAAACACATGAGCATCTGAGCCAATTAAGTGTGCCCAAATATGCCTACGATTAATATTTTCCCTAATCTATAACATAGGTTGCAGATGTGAAAGCCCAAAAAACAAGATCTGGTTAAAAGGCATGGTTTGGAGGAGCTGAGGCTTACTTCAGCTGCTGGTTTCTTTGGCAGGGGCAGATTAATGGGGATTGTTGTTGATCTTATACAGTATAGGTGATGTTCCTAACTCTGAGTAGCTGAAGAACAGGACTGTGAAGGCTGTCTGAGCAGCTAGTTGGGCACAGCCATGGCCAGAGGGTAATAGACCTCAAACAGCAGTAGCTAGCTGAGCATGAAAGGTCAGCTGCCTCCTGAACTCACCGAACAGAATTCAAGCCTCACTCCCTACAGTTAAGCTTCTCAAGACGTGGAGGAACTAGACCCTCTCTCCAATAGGTTGATCGACAGAAAGGTTAACATTAAAGTGCCAAAAGTGCGGCATGTCACACTTTTCTAAGTGCCGTCATAGATCTGCCAATGAAAAATCACTATCTCTTCATACAGTTACAGTTCATGTTCCCATTTCCTCAAATGATTTTACTGTCTGTTTCTTCAGCCTGTCTCTCCCACACTTTCATCAAAAACTCTTTTGCTCTGCACTCTTCATTTCCTTGGGTCATTTGCAGTATTAGAGTAGCTTTCTATTCCAAATGGAGAGAATATGGGGAATAATTTCTCCATTTCAATAAACAGTTCAGAGAAAGCCATTTTAGAATATCAAATTGCTCCCAGGAGCACAGAGCACTTTTTCTGCAAGTAAAACCTAGTTTAGTAAAGGGACTGGAATTATCCTTAATAACTTTATTTAGTAGCTGATATAGAGAAGGGGAAAAAAAGTCATATAATCAAATAAATATATCTCTACCTTGATTTTCATTTATCTTACCTCCATAAAGAAACTGGGCTTGGTGCCAGCTTTACTGTGTGGAATGACTTTTCTTCACTTTCAGCAAAATCTCTCTCAATACAGTATCTCAGAGGAACATAATACAAATTCAGTCTTCCTCAGCCTTGTTACTCATAACCTGCAAGTACTTTCTTTTAAATAGTTTCCAAATCCAATAATGCTAATAAAAGGTGTAAATTCCCAATACAAAATGATGTGAAGTTTAAAACACATCTACCCAAAACCAACCCACAGCACTACAGTGCAAGTTATGATCCATTATCCCATGTTGGCAATGATCCAACATCTGCATGTGAATACAGTCTTTCCTCAGTGAGGGTTATGCAATCAAAATCACAGAGACTTCTCATCCTCAGACTAAATGCAGCTAGATATCAACAGAGAATTGTGACCTGACTTACGTAATTATCACCTTGGGGGAAAAAATGTTGAAGTTCAAAACAGTCAAAGGGCTTGTCTCTGCTAATACAACTGAACACAGCCACTTAAATCTACTGAACAGAAGATGGTCTGATGCAGAAGCTCCACTCCTAGTGAGCAGCTTGAACTCCACACTTGAACTTCCTGGTCAAGGGCTCATCTATGCTAACAAAGACATACCGTGTGTTTCCCAGTGCCAAGGCACTGCAAGGTCTGTAGCTCCCTGGGATCGGGAACGAAGGGGTTTCCCAAGGCAGGTCATGGCAGTGCCCAGCAGCCACCATTATAAATCCAGTGAGATGTTCAAAATGTTCACAATTCATCAACCATCTCCCAGTTTTCCTACTGTTTCCTAGAAAGAGAAACTTTGTCAAAGTTGAACAAAAAACAAAAAAAAAATTAAAAGGTAGCAAGCTACTTATAGCACTACAGAGCCATAGAAAATACTTTAAATGTCCCACCAATGAGTATGATTTCAAAACAGAATCAAGATCTTCTATCACACAAAAGCTGGATATTTGGATCACAGTGCCAGCTCATGCTATTTCAGCAGCAAACCACATACTTTGATATTGTGAATGCAGCCTTCTAAGCCACATACTTTGATATTGTGAATGCAACTTCTGTTTGAGACCAGGCAAGACTAAAGTTTCTTGTGTTAACACATAGGAAGTCAAACTTCTCATGATCTCAGATCTTGCAACCTAATTGATTCTGTGCTATCCCAGCCTTTGGGGACAGCACAGTGATGGCTCAGACTCTCAGAAATGACCAGCATTTTTGTAAGCAATGGTGATCCAGGTGACAGCAAATTGGAATTGAGTCAGTAGATTTAGCTCTCTAATATCACATTTATCCAAGCACCATACTCTTTTTGTTGGACCCAAAGCCTGAGACACCCACATCTATATACGAATAAAAACAATGTTTTGACAAAAGACACCAAAACTGAAGAGCTAATATAAGTGCAAGAAATAATGCAAAGCACAGACTTTTTTCTTTAACTGTTTGTTGCTAGCTACACAATTTAAAAATATTTATTACTTCCCATTTCTTTTATGTTTATAGACAGCCTATTAGGGAATTATAACTTCTTTTTATATTTAACTCCAGTGTTTGGGTTTCATTCTAAATACATGTGCCTCATTTTTGGTGTTACATGAGAAACTTAGAGAGTCAGTATGTCATATTTAAAAGGTTTAGCTAAACGTATACTCTGTTTTTGGTGGGAAAGAAAGATTTTTGCTTAAGCCTCAGCTAAAGCTACTTTTCTTCTGCAATAATGTGTAGAAGTGATATGAGAGGATAATCTCCAACACAGTCAAAAACATGACACCCTTAATACTGGCAGAAATACTTTTCTATAATTTCTACAATACAACCAAATGACACAGGCAGAATTTCTTAACTTCTGATTGAAAGATAGGCTATTTAAAGCAGCCAGCTTGGATGTTCTGGATGTGTGAACATGCATCTGTGCTATGAGCAGAAATGTTAAATCAGGAGCTTAATGCTTATAGAGGGATTTCACTCACTTAGGTTAGCTTGTTGAACTAGATATATGTAAGCTCTGAGGTTAATGAATCTTGAAATGGAGCTCCACATGACTCAGTAGACAATCCTGTGCCTGTTAAAGTTCTGTAAGCAATTTCTTCAACACATGATAAGACTTCCATTTTAGTATGTTTTATTACTACTGAATGAAGATGCTCATTCTCTATTGTTGGTTGCTCTTTCCAATTGTAACTTATTATACCTCTGTCCATCTCAAGTGATGATGCAGCTCTTGGAGCCACACAACCCTCCATACTTTTTCTCTAAATCTTCATATCACAAATCATCAGAAATTCAGCCACCTCCACCTTCTGGGGTACCAACATCAGCCCCTAGTGAGACTCAAGCACACATATCCTCATTTAACAGCTTCTTGATGCAGCAAGCTTGTAAAATACACATTGGTTTGCTTCTTCAGAATCTCTAATATACAACAGTCTGTCCTAGAAATAAGAACATACCATCTGCTTTTACCCCAGTCATACTGGTTTCTTCATAATCTACTGATGCTGAAAAGGGAAAATATGAAACCTTGTAAAAGATTAGAAAGTAGAGGCCTGCTCTGATTAAACCAAAGCATTAGGCTATTGAAGAGTAAAGACAATTGGTGAGAACTATTTCTCAACACTCTGTCTTTATTTAAAGTGCATATAATTTTTCAATCTTTCTCCCACCCTTCACATGCTTTCTGCTGCATCAGAGAAACATAACCAAGATTAAGCCAATTTTTTTTACTACTACTTCAATGACAATTTTTCTGTGATTAGTCTACAAGATAGATGGCATGCTTTCACCAACCTTGTCCTAAAAAAGGAATTTATGTAGTTATTTCCAATATTTTAATATAGTCACTCATGTAGCCATTCACATACATGGCACCTAATCAACCACTGCATTTGATATTCAATCACAGCACTAATCACCAACTTTTTTAAATCCTTATCTTACTCCTGATTTAATAATTAGCAACATTCGTGATAGCTTAATGCACATGATATAAAGAGTGAGCATTGAAACTATACCAAACCTTCCCTTCCTCCTTGTGGAAATTGAGGTCATCATTACAAAAAAACATTCAGCATCAGTATCAACGGTCGGTGGCACAAACAGCAAGAGGCATATGTCAGCAGCATCTGATTTTTGTTACAGCATGCACCATTACTCACTTGGTTGCTCTTGCATCTAAGCCTTTAAATTTGAAAACTTGCCTTTCCCACTATGCATTCATTGCCTTTTGCTGTCATTTCAGCCTTATTTGGTAACCCTCAGCACTAACTAATTGATTACTTTCTTCGCTATCTCTTTGTGAAAGGAGTTATACTAAATCGAAACTGCCACCTTTAAATTATTGTGCAGCCTTCACGCTTAGGTATTAGCAGTATGTTAAAGTGATATCTCCAATCTATACTATAAAGTTTATTGTTTTAATTAAAATGTTCCCTATGCTTTCCAAAAGAGATAATCCTTGCTTTCCCCTTGCTGCTCATTTATGAGTCATAAAGATTTTCTAATTATCACCTATGAATTTTGGAATTAATTCACTTAATTTGGCTTACTCTATGTTAGGTGACTTCGTGTGTGTACAGGTGTGCAGATGGCTCCATTTCATCAGTGAAGCACTGTCATGGTTTAACCCCAGCCACCCAGCAAGTATCATGCAGCCACTTGCCGACTGCCCAACTAGCAGGATCAGGGAGAGAAGTGAAATGGTAAAAACTAGAAAACTCATGGGTTAAGAAAAAGACAGCTTAATAGGAAAAGCAAAAGCCACACACACAAGCAATAAGGAATTAATTCTGTATTTTCCATGAGCAGGCAGGTGTTCAACCACCTGCAGGAAAGTAGGGCCCCATCAAACATGATGGTGACTTAGGAAGACAAAGGCCATCAATCCAAAATGTGTGATATCATATGGTCTTGTCGGGGGTAGTGAGCAGAAGATTATCCCTCAAGAAATTACGAGAGAAGAATATGAGAGGTGGAGACAATTGCACTGCTACAGGCGGAGAGAAGAGCCAATTACATCACAGAGAGAAAGAAGATAGAGAGACAGAAAGATAAAATAATGGACTGTTATATGTTATTATGAGTTATTACTGTTTTTAAATTTTTTTTCTATTGTCTATTCCACTGTTCCCTACTGTTTAATATAGTTGTATTTTCATTGGTTGTTTCTTGTGGCAGTGTTTAATATTCATGTTTATATTTGTTCCACCCCTTGTTTCTTGGTGTGGTTATGTATCCTCCCCTCTTTGCCCAAGTAGGGAGGTTCCCGCCTACTCTTATCCTTGTTTGTCAAACTTCTCCCTTTTTTCTAGTTTGTTCCTCAGCCCCCCTATAAATGGGAGTGCTGAGGGTTTAATAAACGGTCACCCTCATTTTCCTCAAGTGTTTCGTCTCTTCATTTCAAGAACCCCTCAGCTGTCCCTCCCCTTATCGGGCTTTCCATTCACGCCAGATATGGTCTGAAATATTCCTATGGTCAGTTGGAGTCACTTGTCCTAGCTGTGTCTCCTCCCAGCTTCTACTGCATTCCCAGCCCCTTCGCTGCTGTGGCAGTACAAAAAGCAGAAAAGTCCTTGGCTCTGTGTATTCACTGCTCAGCAGTAACAAAACCATTTCTATATTATCATCACTGTATTCAGCACAAATCCAAAACACAGCACCATACTAGCCACTCTGAAGCAAATTGACTCTACCCCAGATAAAAACAGTACAAAAGTATTTAGTAGAATATTGACCTAATTTACTTTTCCAAATGAATCATTCACAATGTCATCAATATTTGCTGGCATTACAGTGACCATAATGATTTTTCCCCATCTTTTGTTTGGTGCTAAGGTTTGACTTGCTCTCCCAGGAGCTAGCTGGACAAGTTAAGTGAATTTAAAATCATGGTATAAATATTTAGGAGATAGTCCATGTAAGGATAAAAATCCTTTTTGCTGAAAGAATTCACTTTGAGGAGTCAGGTGTCACTTAGGAAGCATTCCCTGTGTGGAAAGCACTTCTCTCAAAGGGTGGTTAGATGAGGGGTTTTTTTCCTTTCCCTTCTGCATTCCAGAGAAGGCTGCAGGCTCTCTTACTCTGGTATGCAGAGCAATAAGCAGAGGCTGCAGGCTTCCACATCCAGAAGGGAGAACCACGGAGGGGGGCAACAATAATAAAGCCCGAGGAAGGAACTGGAGGTGTGTCTTTCCCCAGGCCCAGAACTTTTGCAGCTGGTGCAGCTTCCTTTATAATCTTTTAGTGTTCTTGACTGCAGAAAAAACTGTCTTGGATTCTTTCCACTGCCTTGGCACTTTGGGAGGTACCTGCATGTATCTTTCTTTACAGCTGGCGTTACGTAGCACACAAAGAACCAAGCATGAAAATGCCTACTGCAATCTTAGTACAGGAAGGAGACACCTTTCATCACTGAGGACTCGTATCTTGCATTCCAAACTGACCAATGTAAACTCCAGCCAGTTTTTTTGCATGCAAGTTAAGCAACACAGTCTAGAAAAGAAAGAAAGTTTACACATTTATAGTAGATCAAGAGTCCATCTGTAGTGGTGAGTCCGTCAGGACAAACTGTCAGCTGCTGCTGTCTATCGTAGAACATGGTAAAGAGTAAACATCCCAAACTGACCAGTCTAAATCCTTGCATCTTCTGATGCTGAATATTAAGGTTGTAAATATTAGAGTAAGACAAAGACATCTGCTATTTTGTTTTCTCCAGAAGATATCAAATAGATACATGTAAGGACCTTGACTAATGTATACATATTAGTCTGACTGCCATCTCTTACCTATTTTTAAGCACTCTGTCTTGTTCCACTCACCAACCTTCCAATAGCACATTGTACCAGAGGCATGAGCAAGCGCCTGAACATTAAGCCTTATAAAATCTATTCTGGTGTTTCTTCACATGAACACAAAACCTCACCACTGTAAAGAAAACTACTTTTAATTTTAGAGAATGTAATATTAGATCCTTCTTTTAGAAATACTGCTTCTACAAATGGTCTACTTCACTGTGATTTGCTTTCATTGAAACCTTACAAAGTAAAAATAAGTTATTGATGAACATAGTGTATTATTTGTGCCATAATATATTCGTTCCAAATGAAACAGACAAATCCAAAATTCTGCAGAAAAATAGACATGTATTTGATTATAGTGACAGCACTTTAGCTTCACTAAGGACCTATCAAACAATTAAGTTTGTCAGCTTGGATTGCTTAGGTTGTTTTAAAGGGAAGAAACGCCTACACTGAAACTATTGTATTTAATAATTGACTGAAATACAGAGTTTAAAACATTTAAACTTTTGAAGCAATATGTGAAAAATTACTTTCATTGTAAATGCATTTGTTGATTTAAATTCTGCTAAGTCATTCTACGCAGTTGCATAATGTGGCATGTAGCCACATTAAACAAGCCCCCTGTCCTGAAAAATATAAACTAATTTATGATCTCAAAATATTGTCTTTTCTGTGGTCTAATTTCAAGTATATGTTTCACTGAAGAAACAATAATACTTATGATCACTGTTTACATTTTTAATTAAAAAAAAAAAAACACAAAAAAACCTTTCTGTAGTGTTTGTACCTTTCAGTGTTCAGAATGTTGCTCTTGCTATAATTAACGACAACTCCATTAGTGAAGGAATATACATAGAGAATTACATAGTAAAGAGGCTGTAGACATTCACATAACTCGAGGTTTAAACTAAGTCTTGAGAGTTTGTTACTTGAGGCCACACGTCTGAAAATAATATTGTGTCTGTAATCTGAAACATGCAAGGACTTTTAAAAATAAAATTTTAAAAAAATCATTCAGTTCTTGAACTGAACAACATTATTAACAACATTAGTATAAACTCTGGAAAGTTATGAAGCACCATCTCACAAAAAGTGAGGCTGCTGCTACTGTGGAGACACCAGACTGTTTCTGCAGTGTTTGGAAGTAAGGAGCAGTCAGAAACTGCTGCTTTTTATAAGCATTTCACGACAGTTCTGCTCCCTTAAGAGCACTTAACTGTAATGAAAAAGGATTCCATCCCTCAAGAAAAATGAAAGTGAGTTTTAGCATTTATCTTCACAGACACACTCAAAGGTGGATATGCAGTCAATGACAGCACTGAACAATTTACAGAACAAAAGACAATAGTAGCAAAATTAAGAGCAAATGGAATGATTACCCTTAAGGTCACATCCCGCTCAAACCAAAGCGTTCTTGAGGAACACGGTTGCTTGTTTCCTCCATGCTTGTTTTTCCTTCCAGCTATTTGCTGTAGTAAATCAGACTTGTATGTAACCAATGTTGCCATGAAGTTACATACAATAGCCCACTGTCATAACTTCAGAAGTCTCTTGATTGAGATCGTTACACACATACAACCCCTTAGAGTTTCCACTCTTCTGCCAGTGTTATGCTCACCCTTTTCCTGCTCCTCTGGCTCCTAAAGCTGCTGGGAGTTGGGAAGCGTATGGCAAGATGTTGACATCTGGGATACTTCACAGGCTGTAATACCATTCTGATCTCTTATCCAAATATGATCATTTCTTCCTCAACCAGAATCCATTTAGAGACACTTTTATATGTTTATTAAGTCTTTTCTTTACATCTTTTTCTTTACTGTTCTGAAGTCCCATGTTACAGTCATAATAACTACATTTTATGTCTGTTAGATGCTATTTCTTTGTAATCCTTCACAGACCTTTAGTGCAGTTGCAGGTCTGTATTGTTTTAGCTGACCCCCGGTGAGTTGTTTGTAGCCATAAGCAGTGCCAGTCTGTGTCCCATGTCTTGTCATCACCTGTCCATACTCCTCTATACTGCACTTGATTGTTCCCCTTTTCAAGGCCTCTGTTATCATGGCAAGCCTATGTAACTCTAAACTCTACCACTATGCCAGTCATAAATGTCTCATTCTACACTTATTACTACTATCTGTATAAAACTAAGAAAAAAAATGTTTAATTTGTATTTCTGTTTTGCAATAGATCTCCTAAAAATGGGGAACCTTGTGAAGAATTTATATCCTGCATGTGGCTGATAGTACAAGATATGGAGACAGGAATAAGTACCTATATAGGAGAAGTTTCTAAATCCACCCCTATTGGAGCAACAAGCCCTGTCTTCAGCCTCTTTCTTTCCCAAAGCTTACAGCTCCGAAACCTTTGACTGGGTGAACTAAATCATGATGCTATTATGACTCTATAATGAGCCACTTTTGTTGTGTGACATTCAACCAAAAGCAAATCATCACAACACACTATAACTAAACCATCTCCAGATATTATCAGCATCACTGTTCTGATTAAAATCTTGTGCTTTGAAACACTGTACTGTTTTAGCCGTTATCTATTTCCTAAACCAGGAGCAACCCTCAAGTGAGACAAATTACTTATTTACAGAGAGTCTAAATAATGCACCAATAGGATCCAAAGTTGTTATTAGTTAATCAATCCAAGGGAAAAAAAAAATGTGATGAATCAATACAGAAATTTCATGTTTGTCAAGGTCAAGTGGAAATGAAGAAAAAGAATCAACATCAGTCTGAAATTTATCAGTTTAGAGAGTTTTGTCAAATCACTTTCATATTCATCTTATATTTTAATCTTCTCTACTAGTGCCAAAATACGTCTTTTTAGCATTTTTTTGATCGAGGAAATATTTTTCAATAAGAGAACAATAATTGATTCACTTTCTTAGACAACATTACTTCAATGGATTTATGAAGCATCCTGTCAGTGTTAACTAAATGACGGGACATTTTTCTTCAGATAATTTTTTTTAATAAAGGAAACAAATCATAATTAAGGAAGTAGTAGTCAAATTTTCCTAGCTTTGAGCTTGACATTCTGGTGTATTCCTATCAAGAACAATGTCTTCTAAATGACTACCTAGTTAAACAGCAGTCAACGTTTCTTAAAGATAATATTTCCTCAAGTCTTTGCTTTATTTGCTCCACTTCTCCTCCCTCTCAACAGTCTCTCACTGCAAGGGGGCTCATTTGGGTGAAAAACATCCATAAACACTGAAATATTTTACTTCACAGTCTGTGCAGGTTCTTCAATTTGTATAGCTTTCCAACTTGTATTAAAATCTCCTATTTCCTCCAAAACCAGTTTTCTTTCATAATATATAATACTCCTGCTCGGCCGTTCAATTAAACAGGGCTGTTACTGCCATCCCAATAATCGAAATCCTTCTGTTTCACACTACTTTCCCTTCCAGAGCTTCAAATATGTCTGATTCGAAACCTGCCAGACTGCCTACATTTCCCCTTGCCCACTCACAATGGGCCTTTGGTTGGTTAGGTAATTCTGCTTGACTAGAATTTGGATTTCATTTTTCCTGCACCACAGCTATCTCAAAATATGCAGCAAAGAACATTTAGCTTCTGTATCCAAACCTCATTGCTGCTACTTCTATTGCTATCACTAATGTGCCAAAGCACATTAATAGGGTGCTTATTCTCTCCCTTTCATCCTAGCTCGAAAGAGCTCGTGCAACAGAGAATATTTTATATATATATACTAGTAAGACAGACAAATGTAAACATCTTTGTGCGTNTTTTTTTTTTTTTTTTAAATAAGCAGTACTTTAACACTTTACCTGGTAAAACTGTAGTCACCATCAATTTCCTCAATGATCTAAGTATATTGCATGAGGACTCAGATCTTGGCTCATACACTGTCCTAATCATGCTTTCACCATAGAGACATAGGTATGTCATCTTCACTGTTTCTTTCTTTTCTCCTGTACTTCATTCCAATGCTTTATTACATGACATAGGTTTTTGGAAGGATAAAGACAGTGACCAAGAAGACATTTGTAGTGCAGAAAGAAGCAGCTTTTGATATGTAAGCAGCTATTTGTATATTCTAGCACAGACCTAGGGAAATAACACCTACTTCCAAAAATGTTGTCTCTTTTATATTGCCCAACGATTCATTCATGTACATGTTATAACATTATCAGAAACCTACAACAGCTGAGAAGGCTGAAGGGGTGCTATTTCCAGGCTCTTGTACTCACACATTATGCCACAAACTCATTAAATCATTTTATATTGTTTTGGGTCTGTGTGTCTATCAGAAGAGGATTAAGGCTTGGAAGTCAGTAGTACACTGCTGAGGAAGCTGAGAAAATAGGGTGTCAGAGCTCTTCATTCTCCTGCTGCTGGATAGGTTGAGCACAAAAATGTACAACACCCTTTTTCCAGAAAGCTCCTCAGACATTGGTCCCACATATTTAACACACGGTTATCAACAAAGGAATTTCTTGAAGTTGTTAAATACTGAAGCAAGAGCAAAGGTTGTACAAATTTAAAGACTGCATAACTTGTGAAACAATAAAACAATTTTATCTTCACTTGGCTGCAAGCCATAAACACAAATTTTTAGTCTGATAACTAACCAGAACATTCCAATTTGAACTGGATTTGGAGACCAGTTACATTTTTAAGAGCACAGATTTGCAAATACAAGATAACACTGCCAGCAGCCCACACACAGAAGGACACGATCCTCATCCCCTTCCCCTCCACAATGCCCAATTCTGGTTCACTGTTCAGGCATACGGGCAGATCATAGCAGGCTAGACACTGCCATTTTGAACATTATGTATTCCCAGAATAAGCAAGAAATACCCACATAAAAGCTTCTGCCAGTCTGGCACCTAGAAAGTGAATCTACTCATCACTATATACACTCATTACTGAGACTTCTGCACTTCCCACAGAATCCTGAAAAACCCAGCCCACCAGCTAATGTTAAAATATCATAGACTGAGAAATGCATTGCTCAGTAAGAAGTCAAGCACAATAGAAGTTTAATCAGAAAGGAGTGTATTTTCCAGAAAGGAATTTATATATTACAGTTCACAAAAAAAAAAAAAAAAAAAAAGGCAAAACCTTGTGTACTGCTTTTGTCAAATAAACCTTGATTTTAAACTTACACTCCTATCTACATTTTCTTTATACGTTCAAAGGCTACCTGAAAAACAACAAAAATTCACCTGACATATACAGATCGTTCTTCATGATTGCTCTTGACCAGATTCTGTATCTTTTAGAACCAAATCCAACAAAATGAAACCTGGCAAAAAAGAAAAAATACCCATCCTACAGCTCATATTTCAAGAGACTTATGAAAACTGTATTGGCAAATGTTATTCCCATTATCTACAAAAAAAATCTATTATTTTTGAGTTGACCAGTGTATTTACGTAGATTTTTAATCTATACCTTCAGTAAAAATTTTGTCTTAGATTTCTTAAATGAAATATATTCAAGCTGAATAGAAGCTGGTCTTTTCTTCCTTCCTCTTGCTGCTTCACCTAATAAGTTGTCCATAAATACTTATTGCACTTTTTTCCATCTAAACAACATCTAAAGAATGAGCGAATCTCTAAACTGATGAAAGCAAACCTACAAACTGGTGAACAATATGTTTGTCATGTTTTTACAGGATGTAAAGCACAGTTTGGGACAATCCCATAACACTTTCACCAGCCCCTTCAGAAAATAAGGAAAAGTAGTCCATTACCTGTCTAAGCTGTCATCATACATCATAGAAATATAATTAGTATTTCTATCTACCAATAATATATTCAGGTAACTGGAGGCAATCTCATTTTCATGTAATAAAAGTTGAATAGGATTCTAAGTAATATAGATCCAAAGACATACTTGTTCTCTGTTGATGCTGCAGGAAGTTTCCTAACATTCCAATTCCCATTATCACACTTCAGAACAGTAGGATAACTTTTAAGAGAAGATTATATTTGTCTCAAAAAGGTTTTAAATGCCTTCACAATTTGTTAGCAAAATAAAACAAACAAAAAGAACTGCATTACTGCCTCTCTAAGGAAATACACTGCAGTGATATGCTGAAAGCCTTTGCATGGGACATTGACACTATAAATGAGTAGTACCTCTGGCTATCAGTGCAACCATCATGATTTCTCCATCTTTCAGATGGTTAGGATTTGGAAGCAATGTTGGGGAAGGACATATTTATTATCTGCAAAGTAATATTACAGATAAATTGATAGGGAACAAAAAGATTTTTTCATTCATGTTTATTGCTGAAGCTTAAGAAGTTTCCTTTCTAGTCTCTGATAAAAAAGTCTACATCACCTATGTAGAAAGGAAATATTAATTTCCCTTAAGTACTCCAAATAGGAAAAAAAAAGTTATACTAAAAATCATCCCATGTCTTTTTAAAAAAAGAATTCATGCTTCTTTTCACACTGTTNNNAAAAAATAAAAAAATTACAGACTTCCATAGGGAAAAATCCATCAGCTATATTTCTCAAATATCCCAAAACAACTGAAAGGAGATCGGGAGAAATGCTAAACAGTGATATTTTCACTAGATAATGTTAAAGGGTGGCATTACAGCACTAGCTCAAGTGGTGTATTTTCCCACACACTTCACTCCCTGTGACATTTTAAGATATAAAGAATAAAATGTACACACAATGTCTTCATCAATAAGAGTAACTGCATACCTCTTCCCCTCAAACTGCACAAGGGCTTCACAGGGAAAAGTTTTCAGGAACATCAAAAGATGTGCTTCTGATTCCTCAGGCACAGCTCGTGTCTGGTAAGTCTTCCTAATATAAATAGACATAAATTTTATGTTACATGAGACTATGTAGTTTCAGTAGCAGATTCTCAGTGTATACCTTTTGCCCTGTCTCTCTTGCTGTGTTTCAGTGAGACAAGTTAAAATGAAGAGAACATCGATAAATATAGATTACAGAATTTGTCTGTAATCAAAATGTCTGCTTACAGTATAAACACTCAGGTTTCTTTCTAGTCATTAGGAATATGTGCACTTTAGTTCAGATAAGAGGATGTGCTAGTCACACCTCTAACCAAAACCTTTTATCACCTGGCTTCCCTCCATGCTGTCATCTGTTCGTCATAACCCTCCTTTTGCACTTGCAGTCTTGTCAAAATATACCTTCAACTTGCTTCCAATACAAAGACCCTCACAAGACAATTTATTTGTCTTATCTTGACCCTGAGAGTAAAATAATCTGTTTATTTGAATTTTTCTAGGTTAAACCCTGTACTGACTTAATCTTCAGCTCTTACAATTTCAGCTCTGTAAAATCTAGGTAAAGGAAGCCTCAACTGATAATAATTTTGAGAAATATATGCTACTAAACACTGACTCTACCAACAGTTTAGGAGTTCTTTCTGTTTCTTAAATTTAAATACGGAGATATTATTTGTATGACTGTACTGAATCTTCTACTCGTAGCAGGTTCTTTACTGTTCTGTCTCTGAGCTCAAAGGTAAAATTTTATTCATCCAAATGAACCAAATCACTAACAATTTTAGTTTAGTTTTGCCCAGCAGCTTTTTATCATTCACCATCTTGCCATGAAACACCATCAGTGATATCTTCAATCACATTCACAACACAAAGATATATCTGCAAGACTGAAAGTCTGTGAAACTGGAATTTGATGCTATTTTTCTTTTCCTTAAAAGCTGCTCCTAATGATCTCTCCATACTAGTTTCTTTCCCCAATTTGTCCTTATATTTTCCATTCAAAAGAGTCATTTTAATGAACACAAGTCTTTGTATCAGTGTTCAGGTGACCTCAGAAATGTGCTGTTAGTATCAAATAATATGTAGCAAATGAAGTCACACATTATCATGCTTGGTGATGTTGTGGGATGGTGGAGGGGAAGGAAAAAAAAAATCTATGTTTAGCACTAGATCACTAATGGTGGTATTGCTAGCAAAAAGTCATACTGAGATTAACTCTATCAAACATAGAAAATCCATGTGGCCAACAGACTAAAACATGAACCAGGCATATGAAGACTGGCAATCTCAAACGTTAGCAGAGACATTGTGCAAAGCAAATAACCTTTTTCTCATAAAAATTGGGTGTGACTCCCCATTTTAATTATCATTTCTCAGAATAAAGGCAATTAATCTTCCATTTTCAGTCTTACCAGGACACTGCTGTTTCCCAAAGCTAATATTATAGGTAACAGCAGATTTTTCGTGACCTTACTGCAGTTTCTGTCAGTCCAAGATTTCTCTCATGGTTTGTACATTTCTATTCTTTTCAAGTGTTTTCTGAAGCACACTTCATAAAAGTATGATCGTGCCTTGACAGTGGCTTCAGGTTTTTTTATTAATGCTGAGGTGCCTTCATAGTTGATGTATACACACTTCATTTCACATTGTGTCCAATTCTTCCCATTAGAATACACAGTGAGGGTCTCACCTCAAATGGGATTTCAGTTAAGCTGTGTCTTCATAGACTTTTTTAACTATCTAAAAAATTTTCTTCCATCTCTTGGTTTACAGGAGCTAGGAACTATGTGTACTTACTGGGTCAATAAAGCTATAGTACATTTTTAAACCTGCTTCTGGTAACATGTTTTTAAACATGCATCATGATAGTGGTCTTATCCATATTAGTTTCTTCCAAGATTAAAACTCATTTGGGAAAAACTATCAAAATATTGAAGTTATATAGCTAATTATACCTCTCAAAAATCTAAAGGTCACATTGTAGATTTTTAATGAGCTTCTAAGCCTAAAGCAAATGTGATACAATAAACAGTGGATATGGAGTATTCACAATTTAATAAGGATCCTCAGATGCCCATGATCTTAATACAATGTGACCACTGTATTGCCAGGAGTTCATTATACATTTGGCACAGAATGGCACACTGTAAGCCTGGCAGCGAGCATTTGTTTCAATTCCTTTGCTGATACTCCACAACCCTGTTATTCCCTGTTGTTCATACACAGTCATTTCTATTGTAAAATTTTGACTTTGTCCAAAGAGCTGAGTTTTATCCTGCTGTATAACTAAAACACTCTGGGCTATGAGTACTGTCTTCCCTGACACCCATAATTTTCAAGCTCTCCTTCCTGCTCTAAAGTACTACATCTTTATTTTATGTCTTCTCTTCAGAAATAGTGATCTCCAGTAACTCAGAGGAAAATCATTAAAATGAATACTGGAAGTGTGAATTCTTTCTGTAGCAGGAAATTCTTGGAGTTTCACTGGACTGAAATGGTGCCTGTGCAGGAGTCAGAATTCAGCCACAGCAGCTCTCAGTGGTGTAAATCAGCTCCTCTGACCTCTGAACTTCTTCATCTCCAAACTATATTCTGTCTTGGTTCCATTAGGAATTTTCTTAAGGCATTTTCTCTGTCAACATGATACTTGAGATGACAAAATTCAGTTTCATGCTCAAGTACATTCTAAACTGCAAGGCTGTAGGATCTGACTTGGAAATTTTTAAGCCAATGAAGATAACTTGTACAAAAAAATAAGTAGCACAATATTTCCATTTTTCTAGTTTATGTTACCTTCAACATTTCTCAGAATGATAAAGGCAACATATGTGGCCGGAATTCTGTAGTGAAATATAACATAGAAACTGGGACAAGAGGATATAACATGCCAGTTTTTGCTGGTGATGAATTCTTCATTTCACTTTCTCTCATATCTTTGGAAAACAGTCCATTAACTTAAAATTTTCATTACTCAAAATATTTGCCAAAAGCATGCTGTCAGGCATCTGCAGGTGGAAGTGCATCCATCTGAGTGCACCTATTAAAACAGACTGAAAGGGGGTTCTTTCTTGTCAAGTTTATTCAGCTATGGCAGGTAACTACTTAACCTGTCGGACTGTATAATACTGATTAAAATAATTAAAGGATCACTGCTTCATTGCTCTAGAGATTTTAGATTGGTATGCTTAAGTGCACACTGAGAAACAGCAAAGCTTAGGACACCACAATACCAAATATTGTTTAGATTTACTTCCATCCCTGCCTTTTTTTCCCCCAATATAAAGGTTGTTGCCTCATCACAATTAGCCATGGCTTGTTTAGTTAATTACTCATGATTATGCCATTGCTAGGGAAATTTAAATATTATAGGGATTTTTCTATTTCAGAAATCTGTTTCTAAAATACCTCCTCTAATCAAGCAGCAATTATGTTACTCCCCACTAGCACCATGAGCAAGAATATTGACCCAGCTAGAAATGTTCTGGCAACCACAAAGAGAAAAAACACATAGCAACAGTGACTACTCCATAGAAACAACAGGAACAAAAAAAAAATCCACAGAAACAGTTCAAATGCCAACATTTGGTCATTTCTCTGCTTTGGGTTTTATCAATTCAGCAAAAACAAACAGCTTTAGGGGAAAAATAAGGCAGTTCTGGCTGAAAGATTAAATACATTATTTGTATAAAACCATTTAGAATGTTTAGTTTTTAAAAATGCTTAGAATTGTAAAGCTTAAAATTTATAAAATATTGGGAAACTGGTCAGCAGTAAGTTGTCTGAAAGAAACAAAGAGGTACAGATCTCATTACCAGCTCCCAGTTGAGACTACAGAACAGCAGCAAATACTTCCAGTGAATTAACTGCCCAGAAAATATCTTTAGGAATTTCTATAGTAATGCCAACATATGAGAGAATACACTTATCTGCTAAGTCACACCTCCACTCTTTCAGTAAATTAGACATACTTTGTAGTAGAACCCTACAGCTGTTGCAAAAGACTAGTGTTGTTTCTTTCTAGGTTCCTGTGCTGATTTTGTTACTTTGCTTCCCTCCCATGTTTCATCTGTTAGCTTTCTCCTTCCCTGTTTTCAAGTCTTAAACTTTTATATTCTCCAATCAGCTCATATCTCTTCCTTCTTCCCCTACTCCCACCTGCTTTTAACCATACCCTGGATCATCCTTATATTGTCCCCTCCCTCTTCCATATGCCAATCTTGACTTTATTCCCCAGTATTTTATTCTTCTCTTTCTTGACATTCTTAGTTGGTACCTTTGTTCACCTGCACATGGCCAGGCCAGCCTTCAAAGAAGCAAGACCCCAGGGAGATTTTTCTTACCCCAAGGAGTCACAAAAAGTTATTGTGAGTAAAGAACCTCAATCTGCATATTGGAAAAGTCAGGGGAAAGCTGAAGATTGAATTATCCACAAATGCTAATAACAACATTGACAACTCTGCACTACACATGCAAATCACAGTTTAACCCTCAACTTTAAAAATCTGGCCAAGATACCAGCAATTGCAAAAATAGTAATCTGCATGAAGTATCAAATAAATTTTGCTATTAGCTATGGCTTATGTTCTCCTACAATAGCACCAGGTAGAAATAAATATGTTTAATGCTACATTGCTTATTCAGGCAAGATAGTTCAAAGAATTTCAATCAAGTGTAAGACTTTCTATGTAGTCTGCGTTCATTCAAATGACCGGTTTTACTGGACCATTCCCCATGCCTTCAGTGGTCAGCTGCACTCAATTTACCTTACAATGTGTTATCATCATATGCAGTGCTTCTTAAGGAACTTGTACATCATCTTTTACAAAAATACAACTTTCCTGCTGTTAATTGCAATTTTCACCTTATAACATTGAAGGCACTATGGCTTAAATCAACAGTTGCTTGCTTCTAGCTTGTGTCCATTACATGTATAACCATTTTAAGTACTGCACTAACCCCTTTACCTTTCTTAATGTCACTTTTGATTTTCATTAAAAATAGCTGAAGAATAATTTTATCTTGCAGGTTTCCTGTTGCTAAATTTCCAGTGCCTACAAAATTCCCTATCAGCATACATATTTACAGCAGCATAATATGCCTCTCAGAGATAAGCTGAAGCTGAGCTGTAGTACAAGATGTATGCTTGCATAAAGCCTCGCTGTAAATATTATCCATTTTCAAACATATTACTGTTAAGAACTTTCATTTTTATAAACAATTTAGCATGTGCCTTTAAGCACACATTTAAGAGATGGTTATTATCAAAGGGGTTGCCTTTTTCCCTTTTTCTTTATGTAAAAGCCATAAATTTTTTTAGAATTCCTGTGCTTCAGTTACTATATTTTCCATTACACTCTTGTGTGCTTTTGTCACCAAAGAAAACTCATTGATAGAAATATGGAACTCTGACACTTTGTTTTAAAAATAAAATTTCATACTCAAAGCTGTACTAAGTAATTTTGCAAATGATACTAAGCTAGGAGGAGTTGTCGACTCCCTCAAAGGCAGAGAGGCCCCACAAAGAGACCTTGAAAAATCACCAACTATATGAAGCTCAACAAGGCCAAGTGCTGGATTCAGCACCTGGGATAAGGCAACCCCTGCTGTGTGTACAGACGGAGGAATTAAAGGCTGTAGAGCAGTGCCATGGAAAGGGCCCTGGGGGTCCTGGTCAGTGGCAAGTTGAATATGAGTCAGCAGTGCCCTGGCAGCCAGGAGAGCCAACCATGATCTAGGGGGCATCAGGCAAAGAATCACCAGCTGGTTGAGGGAGGGGATTGTCTTGCTTTGCTCTGCACTGGGGCCACCTCACCTTGGTTATTGTGTGCAGTTTGGGGTGCCACAATATACGAAAGATACTAAGCTCTTAGAGAGTGTCCAAATGAGGACAACGAACATGGTGAAGGGCCTTGAGGGCAAGCCATATGAGGAGCATCTGAGGTCACTTGGTGTGTTTATCCTGGAGAGAGGAGGCAGAGGGGAGACCTAATTGCAGTTACAACTTGTGAGGGGAAGTGAAGGGGCAGGCGCTGATCTCTTCTCTGTAGTGACCAGTGATGGGGAATGGCCTGAAGAAGGGGAGGTTTAGTTTAGGTATTAGGAAAAGGTTCTTCACCCAGAGAGTGTTTGGCCACTCCAGGCTCTGGGGAGCCAAACAGGCTCCCCAGAGAATTGGTCACAACCCCAAGCCTGACAGAGTTCAAGAAGGGTTTGGACAACACTCTCAGGGACATGGTGTGACTCTTGGGGCTGTCCTGTGTAGGGCCAAGAGTTAAACTTTATGATCCTTGTGAGTCCTTTCCAAATCAGGATATCCTATCGTAGTGAACAAACCATATGCAAAACAACAATCTACTCAAAGGTCTTAAAAAATAGTTGTTTCAAAAGGAAACCTTTCAAGTCAATATCTGAAGTACAAGCAAGTTTTGATGAATTTTTTTTCTCCAGAAAATTTTGCTGTGTTCAGAATGTATGCATGATTCTAATCTCTTTTTTCTTTTTCCCTTTTGGGTAGGGGAAGTGTCTATAAAAATTAAGTAAACAACTTTTATTGTTCCAAGGAAGCAATTTGCGATATTAAGACATTTTGGCCTAATTATCTAGCTTTTTTCTTTTTAAATCAAAACCAAAAAACTTTCACCCTTTTTTTTTTTTTCAAAACTCTTTAACATACAATTAAAAGAAATAGCAGAAGAGGCCTGAACCATACTCTTAATTTGCCTCAATAAATACTTATATGAGCAGAGGTATACTTAGAACACAAACCTCAAGGTTTTATACTACTGTTGTAATTCTTCATTATGACTGCTTAACTATAGCGCAAAATAAATTTGAAGAGCTCAGAAAGCCCAAACAAACAGCATTTAAGACATATTTTGTATAAAATATATATGTTAAGGAAATCAACGTTATTTAAAGAAAGTCAAAGCTTTATGACTCTTTACTGCAGCCAGTTTATCTGCAGCAAGGTTTTTCCTTCTTTTTCCAAAGCTTGGTGTTTCTTTCCTGCTGCAAAGATAGACTCAAGAGACAAAGTTCGTATGCCTGATTTCAGTGACAGCTGTTCTCTTGCTTGGGCCCTCCTGCACCTTCTCTATAATTAATGATATTAACTCTGACACCATAGTGTTTCTGTGCATCAACAGCCAAATGGACATCACATAGCAATCATGCTACACCTGCAATCTGTTGTTCCTGTTTTCCATTTGCCAGCAAAATCGATTTCGGCCTTGTACAATAAGCCCTAGAACATTACTTACAATATTAGAAAGTACTTCATATGGTATTCCATTTGGTGTACCAATGTTAACTATGGAAAGTAAAAGCAATTGCACTGTCACTGCAATTATTCAGGGAACTTGCATCAATGCCAGATTTAAAATAACCCTTTTATTATAAAATAACCAGTGTTAACATGATTTCAAAAGTAACCCATACAGCAAAATCTTACTACAGGCCACAAGAACCACTGTGCTATATATAGCACATGCGAGATCTACAAATAAGACTGATAATGATTTTTATCACTAGCACACATTTAAATCTCATTGAGAAAAATTTGAAGGACCCTGACAATAAACGCACTTGATTTACTTACAGTGCAGAATCCACTCCTCAGAATAAAATATGCTACAAATAGCTGCTTGATCTCATCTGCTAAGTTAAAAGCAGGGAGTGTCCATACACTAACACTCAATCTGAGAAAATAATTAGCTTTATCAAAATATAAAAACATGCTTCTTCTTAGCAAGTTTCAGAACCAGTAGTTATGTTATGGTTTCAGAACCAGTAGTCAGTTATGGTGGCTTTCAGGATATGTAAATACTATTCTTGAGAAATTATACAGGATTATTATTATTGTTATTCCTGTATTACTATGTACACCTCAGACTATTAATTTATGAGAATTGCTACATTTCTTATACATGCACTTATTCATCCATAGTTTAAGACATAAAAAATACCCCTCTCTTGTACTATTGACAATGACTCACACCATTTTTCCATTCTCAACATCTCATCACTAATTTTTCATAATATTTTGCTTATTTTTAGCATGGATATTATTTCTGCTGAAGCAAACAATGAGCTTTCTTCCCATGTTAAAAAAGAGTTTAAATCATGATAAACTTGCATTAACAGAAAACCCTTATTACTTCCTTACTGAATTACCATCACAGTAATTATTGCATCTTGGGTTTCTTCTGCTTCTGGATAAATGTCCCAGATATGGGAAAAACATAAGAGCATTTGTCCTCTGTCCTGTCTACATCAGTCCACTGACAAAACAGTTTTAGATTTGGCCAACTTATTTTTATTGAGGCTCTTTCTTGAACTTCAGAGGTCATTTCTTGTTGCCTTATAGCATCACTCATCTGTAACTCAACAAATTTCATCAGACACAAGGATAAACTTTTCAGCCTCTTCAATAAGCCAATACCTATGTTTTCCTGCTTAGAGGCTGAATCTATTCTAAATAAATACAGAAATAAGCTCCATTCTCTGCAGACAGTTCCCTAAGTCACTTAGCAATTGTTTCTACATGGATACCAACTATCCAGTGTAACAAAGAAAAAAAAAAAAGTTCTTCAGAAGACTGTCATATACCAAGTATTTAAAAAATTTCAAAAACTGTATTTTTCATATCCATATAAATGTGTATACCCTGAAACGTATACAACTGTGCACCCAAGTGTGGATTGTATCAAATACAGTTGCATGATATTGCATATCATGTAGTAGAAGCTGCTTGTTCTTCAGGTGAAAGCTATAGCTAGTGTCACAGACGTTCCAATTAAAGCTAATTTTGTGATGACCACAAAAAGGCTTTTCTAAGCTGTTTGGTTCTGCACTGAGCAGCAAGGCAAGACTTCACAAACAACCCTAATAGTAAGCCAAAATGTTTAAAAGGCAGTGGGAAAGGAAGACAAGGTTCTGAGGGAGGCTATTCTATAAGCTAATGTTTGTCAAAGAATAAAATAAACACCCTGTTGAGCCCAGCATTAGCCAGAATGAAGCATGCCACTGGAAGATGACATCTGAATGGCTGCCAATAATTCCCTTGAGTGTGAAGGCAGATGCTATCTTCTGTGTCAGAAGCTGGCTGAAATCCAGAGAAAATATATAAATTTTTATCAATTAGGAAAATCAAAAAAAATAAATTAACAAGACAATTTCTATACATCTTTAGAATAAACAACAGAACTGGGTAACAGGAAATGGAAAAGAAAGTTACTCATGACAGACTGCAGGCCTCATGTCTGAGCAGATTGGGTCTTTTGAAAAGTTCAGTGTGATCATTTTTCTAGTTTATAGTCTTTCTCATTTACTGCCTGAAATGCAGCACATAGTCACTTCCCAACACATGATGCAACTTTGTCTGCGTGGAAAGCAGTTTGACTATGAATTAAAGACAGAGCTAATGGCATGGAAGCAGCATAACACTGGTTTTCTAGGTTAGGTTAACATGAACTAAAACAACCATCTAATATGCTTTAAAATTTCTGCTATATGCATGAACTTTTAGCTGTTACTTCTTTTATTATTTCTCGGGGGGAAAAAGCTTTTTTTTTTCTGGACTGCTTTGCTGACACCTAGCGAGCCTTGGCTCCAACAGCTTCAGAAAAAGAGAGGTGGCATCTGAGTGGCTGTTCTTTTCATTCTACTTGTAGTGAAATACTTTATATGGCCATGTCTGCAATTCAGCAGAGTGCTGAATCACATATCAATTCAGAGAACGCTGTAATACTAATGAGACAAATATGTAAAAAGATGGTAAAGAGAAGAAAGGAAAAAGAAACATAATGAACAGAAGGGATGGTCAGTCTTTTCCTCCCAGTCTAAACACCTTTGAAAAGGATGAATGAAACTTGTTACTAGTTGTGACTTCCATCTTCTCCTTTCTGTGCCTCACGACTTTAACTGGCATCACAGAATATGCCTAACATAGAGTCTGTAATTTCAAGTTAATGACTACAGTGTTGTTCATTTTTTAATGTAAAATATAAATTACAAGCAACTTCCTATTATTGTCTTAAAAGTAATTGCAGTCTAATCCTACCATGTCAATAGTATACACGTCACTTTATCCTTGAATTAGTCTGGGAGAGTGGCAATTTCACATGAGATTGTCAGCTTCATATTGCCTAGGCAACAGGCATCAGTTAGGTGAGACGGCATTATCTGATGTCAAGGAATTCTGCAACTTACAATGGACAGAAATGCAGTTCAAAAAAATAAAAATCCCTCTCCTCTTTTAAACAGAAATTGAACAACTGCTGACTACATATGATAACAATCATGAATAAGATCACACTTTACTTTCCTGAAAAACAGCTCCTTAAGGTCATAACTATTACTCCTGCATAAAAAATGGGAGAACACATATTGCTACCAACTGTAATGTAAGTTGGTCTCTTGAGAGCTGCTGGTTTTAGGTTTCCCTAAGAGAATTTACTGTCTTTCTGAAACAGGTGGTTTATCCAACTAAAATCTTACAAAATGCACAGGTGAGCATGCTTAAAAACACCTACATAGAGAGAGTCGTGATGATCTAAACTTGCAGTATAACAAACTTAGGATAGCTAAACTTAACTTCAGTGACAGAAAAGCAGCTGTTAAAACAAACACTATGTAGTTTTTTCCATCATAAATATATTCAAGATACTAAGGATTGCATAGAGTTAAATATGACCGCAGAACAATAGAGAATATACAACTCTGCCAGTGAAAGAAATTAGCTAGTGCCTACTTGGGTGTGGTTTTCCTACAATTCTCATGACAGTGAATGTGCTTCTTTCCTCAGACATTACAGAAGCTGTTCACTGAGGCACCAAAACAACCACTGCTACTTTCCTTCCTCATCAGTCTGTTATCTTTGCTTAGGCACTTCAGTCAGTCAGAACTTAATACTGCATTTAAACAGGAAGTTTGGTCACCTTTCTTTCCCCAAGGCACAATAATCAAAATAAATATTTCCATATAGAGCAGAGGGTGCACTTAAAAAGGCTCTGGGGCTATCATCTGAACTTTCACATGCTGGATGTTGAATCTCTTGAGTCTAAAAAGCCTATTATGTCCAAAATAGTTATAACTATATGTCTATAATGCATGTAAGATTGCCAGTTAACAGCAAATGACAAAACTGGTCAGATGAAATATCAGCTTTTTATATATTCTTGCCTGGCAACTATGTTAGGAATACTTGAGCATTTAGACATAGACCTTAATCAAAACATCAATGTGTAAGCAGCATTTTGAAAACTGCAACTGCTTACAAGTGTAAGATACATTTTATTATAACTGAATTTTTAATATATTCAAAGACTGCCACTTGATATATTTTACCTCTATCCATGATAAATTTCACACTAAGACTATTACACAACTCAGTAATAAATCACTTTAAAATTCCTAAGTGATTTTTCTGTTGCAAAATTACAAATAAAATGTCATCAAGAAATAAATTTTATCTTATGAAAAAAATTATTAAAAGTATGCTTTTATTCAACACTAATTTATTATTTTTCATATCTCATTTTCTTTGACCTGAGACACAAAAGATTATTATTTTTTAATAAAACAAAGTGAATTATTTACTATGTCATGTACTAAGATCTGTATTAATTGTAATTTATGTATCCAAAATTATTACTACTAAATTTACCATTTATAGCAATAATTATGAGTAACTTTAAATACTATAATCAAGGGGATAATATATTCCCACTGGGAAGAAAAAAAAAAAAGTGAGAAGAGAAACAAACCAGACAAGATTACTTCATCCAACAAGAGCTGCTTCTCTTTCTGAAGCTTACATTCCCCAGCCTTAGCCTTGTTCTGATGGATAGCAGAAATTGCTTTGTTCTCATTTCAATTGTCTTGATCCCTCCTCAGATTTCATCTTACCTCAACTTAATGTAGGGAACAATTCCGTCTTGAGGAAAAGCACAAAGGTGGTTTTATTGACTGTCCCATTACCATAGTTTGGCTTGTAAAACTCATCAGGTGCAAGATACAGTAGCTGCAACAAAGCTCTGAATTGTCTAGAAATAAAGACGTTTGTAGTGGTTTGATGCTTTTCACTGTCAGAGCCTTTTGCAAATACCAACAATTTAGTCCTTTGAACATGCCTGATTTTCATATTCTGGCATGACTAAATTCGCTGAGAACATCCAAATTCCAGATGGGTCCAATTCTTCAACATCAACTATCAAATATTGCTTCATTCAGTGTAATCATGGGCAATGTGAATCTACCATGCAATCAAGCCTTTAGGGCAATTGGTATGGTAACAGAATTCTCAAAGATTTGATACAATAATTGGAATGACAACGTGTTCCTGAAATTTTCCTATCTTGCAGCTCTGACATTGGGTCAAAAAAGGAGAAGGCACACTCTGAGGTGTGAGACAGAAATGGCAGTTCATATAAATGGCTTCTGCCTTTTATAGGGTCCGGCTAGAACTTTCCAGAAGGGGCTGGAACTGGGGTGGAGCAGGGGAGGAGCATGTAAAACAAGGGGTTGGAATAACCATACAGGGAATATACTGTAATGCAGTNAAAAAAAGCAAACAAAAAAAAAAGCACAGGGTAGGATTCGAGGCCATGAGCAAAGAAGGAATTTAGGAATTTTCCAGTAACTACAATAGAACATATTACATATTAGCTGCAAAAACCCAAAACAAAACCCAAACAAAAAGTCCACTATAGTGAAAAATAGTTCAGTCCTCTTCACACACTTGTCTCTCCATTGATGAAGGTTCATTGCCAGACATTGTCTCTCCAATCTTGGTAGCTCCTTCCTCCTACACTATCTAATGTGAGAAAAGCAGAAGTACATTATAGATATCTAACATGCAGCACTTGCACAGCATATTGCCAGTCTCAGTAACTGTTCAATACACAAGTGGCATTACAAACTAATGTGTTTGAATTTTATGTAAAAGAAATACATTTAAAAATTCAACAATTTGCATTACAATGCAGCCAATCAGCAGTATATTAACCAGAGTACAGAGAGGCACAACACCTCTTTGTAGGGAATACATTTTTTGATTCATTGGAATAGATGCTTCGGGTACAACAGTACAAAATCTAGAATAGCAAACCAGTTGCCCTGTTGTACTTAAATTACCTGGTCCTCTAATACATGCATAGTTAGGAACCAAACATCCACCAACCCTTATAAAAGAAATCTGCCATGAAATTTACAGACATACTGGGAGAGAGTCCAACGAAAGGCTACTAGTATAATAAAGGGACTGCAGAAACTCTCCCATAAGGCAAGCCTGAGAGAGTTGGGACCATTCAGCCTGGAGAAGGCTCAGGGAGAATCTTATTAATGTGTGTAAATACCTGAAGGAAGGGTGTGAAGAGGAGGGAGCCAGGCTCTTTTCAGTGGTGCCCAACAACAGGACCAGAGGCAACGGGCACAAACTGAAACACAGGAGGTTCTGCCTGAAGATCAGAAAACACTTTTTTACTGTGAAGGTCACTGAGCACTGGCAGAGGTTGTCCAGAGCAGTTGTTGAATTTCCCCCCTCTGTAGAGAAATTCGAAAGCTATATGGACACAGTCCTAGGCAGTCAACTTTAGGAGACCTTGCCTGAGCAGAGGGTTGGACCAGATAACCTTATAGAGGTCCTTGTCAACCTCAACAACTCTGTGATATCACAACATCCCTAGTTACAACTAATAGACCTAGAAAGCATTTTCCCTAAAATTAAACTGTTTCAACAAGTAAAATATATACTGAAATATTGAGAAGACTCTGATCCATCCCAGCTTTCATACATGGTTCCTTCCCTTCCCTTTTTCCACAGGTTTTCTTCTCATCAGTTGTAAGGACTCATTCAACACAGTGCAAAAGACTGTCCTGTTCCTGAAGTGATATTCTGAGATCTGTGGCTGTACAAGACTTCATTCACCAAACACATGTGTTGAATATTTCCAGGGCTGATTTTTCATCTGGCCATTTTAGTAAACTGGAGACCAGAAACCACTGCTCATCCAGTGAATACAACTAGCTTCTGTAGCATTAATATTACCTTTTAAATTTTCAAAAGGCTAAAACAAGAAAAGGCTTACTGAAATCTGTCTAAAAGCAAAGCTCAGCTCAGTATTAAATTTCTCATTTAGTATGTAGGGATCAAGCATAATTCTGACTGTGCTGACATAACACAGTTTAACAGTAATGCCAGTTGATCAAATTTTTCTAATCCAAAGATATCAATCAGCTTGTCTCTTCATAAGGATTTCATTTTCATTATGCTCTGTCATACCTCCTCCTATTGTGAAATTTCTTCTGTTATTTCTTAGTTGGCTTGTCAGTTTATCCAAGGAACAAACATACTGAACTTTAAATATAACTAACCTGACACGTCTTGCTTAGAGAGAATAAAGAACAGCTTTATTTGCCTTCTTGAAGTAAGGATTACTGCGGAGAATTTGCAGCCCAAAATGCAAAAAGGAAACTATATGTCAAGTGTTTGATGTTTTTGTTTGTTGTTTGGGGTTTTTTTGTTTTTCTTGCAGAATTTGCTTCTTTGTTGGCTCACTTTTTTCCAGAATGATAAAATATATTCTAAATGCTTAAAATGAAAACTCACCATGTAACTTCTCTGATGTACATTTTTGAGCTTTACTATTCCACAATGCAGTATCAAGGAGAAATGTAAAAACAAGCTGTTTTTCAGGTAACATGAAGTAAACATTTTGTCTTGGATGGCACAGACACTTGATCTTTGGTTGCAATGATTACTATTTTGTCTCATTTACACATTTTATGCAAAACAATACTGATTTATACAAGTTCTAAAAACATAGAATGGCTTGGGTTGGAAGGGATCTTTAAAGGTCATCTAGTCCAACTCCCCTGCAAGTTCAAGTACATCAGGTTGCTCAGAGCCTCATCCAACACAGCCTTCAGTGTTTCCAGGGATGGGCCATCTACCATCTCACAGGGAAATCTGTTCCAGTGTCTCCCCACCTTGATTGTTAAAAATTTCTTTATAACTACTCTAAATCTACCCTCTTTTAGCGTAAAACCATTACCCCTTGTCCCACCACAACAAGCCCTACTAAGAATCTTTTCCCCATCTTTCTTAAAGCCCCCTTTAAATACTGAAAGTTAACATAAAGGAATTTATTTTTGAAAATCACGGCTCAAACAGGGAAGTTCATTGAATTGGGCACATTTTACTTCACAAAGCATTTCTAGGCATTCATTGCACAGACTCTCTCCACAATCTTGTGCAGTGTTTATGAGCTTCATAAGTTGACACTCTCCACAAATATATTGATCAGATTAAAAAAGACGCTGAGAGAAAAGATGAACTCCCTACAGTGCTGTTCCCAAACTAAGCTACTATTGTTTTGCTGGAAACACAGTTTAATCAGAACAAGAGAGGTAAACAGGAAGTAAACCAGCTTCAAGAGAGGAAAGCATAATGTGACATATACTATAGTAAGGTCAGTTACAAAGAGAAAAGATTCCAGATTACACTTTTCTCCAAAAAATACAACTTTTATACTCAAGTTATGCAAGTTCATGGAGGGAGAACCTAAATATACTGACTTCCATTCTTGTAGTAGTTTAACAGACAAACGAAAAACTCTGTTATTTGCAGACAATTAATATAAAAAGTGCTACACTGCTGTCTGTTAAACTATGTTCTTTTCACAAATATTGCACAAAGTTTCCTAACATTACTTTTTTGTGTACAGATTTTCTCGTTCTAAGATAGCACCTTCAGGAAAAAAAAAAAAGTTTTTACATCAGCAAACATCTGTTGTTTTTCTTGCAAAAGTAGGATATCTCATCCTCTGACAGCAAAAAATAAAATAACTACTTAAGTTCTCATAGTGATTACAATGCAAATAATAGATATACAAAAGAGTTAAATGGCAGTATCCATTTCAAATAATAGCTCTAGCTGAAAAATATTTTAACCATGTCCTTTTCTCCACCCTTTCTTCTTACTTTTCTAGTACTTGTTCAGTAGTTTTTTGTTTTGGATATTTGGTTAAAAGATTGAATATGCAAGGAAATGCTAAGAAATTTTACTTTTACATGTTGACTTCACAGGCAAAGTGAGTTGGTAACATGCATATTGATTTTTTTTAAGCCCAGATTTTAATTTTTCTATATTAATATGCAGACACACATAATACATTATTACTTACACTGGAGTTTAAATTTTCCTATAAGAACAAAAGTTATCGAGTAGTATCATCATTGAAAAAGCTGTGTATTGCAGATTAAAAAGAAACCAGAAGCCTTAGTAGGTGGTACATCTTGGGATCTACAAACATGTAAAGAACTATGCCTTTTTATTTAATCTGTTTAATACAGTTTTAATGTAACAAGACTGATAAGTTTTCTCATATGAAACCACCTCTACAGCATTGGGTTTTTAAGCCTTGTCTGTGTTCTAAAAGCCTTCAGATATTTGTATACACCTAGAATGCTTTTGCAATGTGAATGGGATGGCTAAAAAATAAAATCACAGAGTGTGCTGAGTTGGAAGGGATTCACAAGGATCATCAATTCCAACTCATAGCCCTACACAGGATCATCCCCAAGAGTCACACTATGTGCCTGAGAGAGTTATCCAAATCCTTATTGAAATCTGTCAGGCTTGGTGCTTCCCTGAGGAGCCTGATCCAATGCCCAAACACTCTCTGGGTGAAGAACCTTTTCCTCATATCAAGCCCAAATCTCCCCTGACACAACTTCAGGCCATTCTTTGAAGTCCTGTCACTGGTCACCACAGAGAAGAGATTAATGCCTATCCTTCCACTTCCCCTTCGCAGGAAGTTGTAGATTGCAATGAGGTCTCCCTTCTGCCTCCTCTTCTCCAGGCTGAACAGACCAAGTGACCTCAGCTGCTCCTCGTATGCCTGCGCCTCAAAGCCCTTCACCATCTTTGCCACTCTTCTTTGGACACTCTCTAATAGCTTAATATCTTTTCTATATTGTGGCACCCAAAACCACACACAGTATTCAAGGTGAGGCTGCCCCAGTGCAGAGCAGAGCGGGACAATCCCCTCCCTCACCCAGCTGGCAATGCTTTGCCTGATGCCCCCCAGGATAGGGCTGGCTCTCCTGGCTGCCAGGGCACTGTTGGCTCATATTCAACTTGCCATCGACCAGAGGCCCCAAGACCTGTGGAACCCCACTAGGGAGAGGTCACCAGTCTGGTGTTCCCCTATTCATTCTTACTCTCAACCCATGAGCCAATTGCTCACCCACCCCATGATGTGTTTATCCAGCTGTGGGATGGACATTTTGTCCATGAGGATCCTGTGAGAAACAGTATTGAAAGCTTTACTGAAACCTAGAAAGATTACATCAACTGGCTTCCCTTGATCAGCTAGGTAAGTTACCTTGTCATAGAAGGGAATCAGGTTTGATAAGCAGGACTTTCTTCTAATGAAGCTGTGCTGGCTGTGACCAATGTCTGCATTGTCTTTTCCAATACTTCCCAAAATAACCTTGTCCATAACTTTGCCAGGCACTGAAGTGAGACTGACGTCTGTAGTTTTCGTGCACTCTTGAAAATCAGGACAACATCTGCCAGCTTGAGTCAGCTGGAACCGCTCTGGATTCCCAACACTGCCCAAAAATCATTGAGAGAGGTTTTGCAATTACATCAGCCAGCTTTAAGGACTCTGTCATTAATCCCATCATGCTCCATAGAATTGTAGGTCCATGAACATTAGTCAAGCTTTACTTGAGGATTCATTAGGAAGCCACTTTGTTCATTTAGCTTGGGGTAATTAAAACTTGCTTGGAGAAGTGTCCAAGCGAGGAATGGAAAAAAGAACCTCACATAATAAAGAAAAATTGAATTTTCTTCTATGTTCATTTAATTATGAAACTAATTTAATGCATGATATTTCAGAATAAAAAGCATTTTCTTATTAATCCAGTTTTTACATATATACCATAGCAATGTACTTTTGATTAAAAAAAAAAATCCATTTCAAAGGCGACAACCATACTTACTGTTAATTTGGAATTGTATTGCCTACTGTGATATAAACCAAATTTTTCTTCTTCCCCATAATCTCTGACCGTGAGAAAAAAAATTCAATTTTAGTGACCTGTGAGCTAAGAAATATGAGTGTAGGTACAGAGCTCAGGGAAGAATCTTTTTCTGAAGAGGAGTTCACAAGACAATACCTTTCTGTGTAGTATAGCCTACACAGCAGAACATATATTTGAAAGACTGGGTTGTTTATTTTAAGTACTTTTAAAATTACAAGGGATTTCAAAGGATTCTGATGAAGTTCTAATACTTTCACCTTATTCAGAATGTTATTTTACTCTTAATTTCCAAGATAAATTTGTTTTTAAATATTCCACAGAATCTATGTATTTATCACACCCAATATCAGAAAGACATAAAAAATACCTTCTGTAATCCTGGCTTTTTTTAGGACCCTCAAAATTATAATGCTGTATGGTTGATAGCAACTCAGTGGAAGTCTGTGAATGGTATTTCTTGAGTAATCAATTTATAGAAAAGCCAAACAGTTCTATACATCCAATTCCATAGTATGTCAGCATTGGTTTTTTTACTGACGTTCCTTTCAACAGAAAGATTTTATTACCCATTTCTGCTATGAAGATGAACAAGAAACAGTTCATTATTTCCTGTTTTA
Organism: Formicarius rufipectus; assembly: GCA_013399695.1. NCBI lineage: Eukaryota > Metazoa > Chordata > Aves > Passeriformes > Formicariidae > Formicarius > Formicarius rufipectus. The sequence continues at coordinate 445,056 of VXAU01002667.1, read as the reverse complement.
AGCCATATGTCAAGGAACAGCAAAGGCAGGCTGCTTGGAAAGGACAGTGGAACTGGAAGCCAAGAGCCACAGCAGGGTGGGCAGGGCATGGCTCTCTATGACAAGGACACAGTCCCGTGGCTGCTGAACAAGAAAAGCAGAGCAGGTCCATGACAACAATCAGGACCAACTAACATAACAGAGGCTACTAGATAGGCTGTAATAACAGGGCAGACCTGAGGGCATGCCAGAAAGACAGGTCAGCAAGGCAAGCCCTTAAGCGATGAGGTTAACCAGACTGCCACAGGTCAGGGACTGCCAGGCATGTCTGGAGTAATGACACAGGTCCAATTCGAGCTGCACAAAGTGTTCTCCCAGCCCAGAACTGAAAACCTCTGGAGGCAGGGTTATGCACTTCAGGCCCTGACATGATGCCAAACCTCTTCTGAAACAGAGCTAGACCAACAGAAGCACCACTGATGGCCAACATCAACTGCTTCACTAACAGTATTTGCCATTACTAGGATCACCAGTGTAAGGAACTATCCTTTTCCCCACTACCCTCAAAGAAAATCACAATCTGAAAAAAAAAAATGCGTATAGTTCAATCACAGAATTACCACTAAGTCTGCAGCAAAAGGATGGTACAACAAATCCACTGTTTGAAAGGTGGCATTTGAAGTGTATGTGGCTTGTTAATTCTCAGTGTGAATGACTTGCACAGGGATGAAGTATGTGCACCTCCTTCAGAGACTAAGGTCTTGGTGAAATACACAAGTCCACAGCAACTTAAAACTCCAATGAGCACCTGGAGAATCTCCTGAAAGTTGGAGCATGGTGCTTCAAGGTTCAGTAAAGAACACTTCAACCATTCTGTCTTTCTTAATTTATTGCCATGTCTAAATTAAACTTATTTCCTAATGAAGATTTCCACATATTTAATTTGTTTCACTGTGAGTTATTTAAAAGAAAAAAAATTAATAATAATTCCAAGACAAAAAGATCACTACTAATAGAATTTTTTTGACAGAATCAAGGTTCCACCTAAGTTTTATAACTGGTCTTTCTGTAGAAATAAATGCTGAAGTCTCTCTGCATTGATTTGACATAGAATTGGAAACAGCTTCTCCATTGCAGCATTTACGAATGACAGATGCACCAGGAATACTGGCTCTTTCTCCTTCCTCTTCTGCAGTAGCCATTATTGGAAATGACTGATGGACCGATAAGATCCACAACCTACTGAACTCAGCAACAAAAATGCACTAGGTTTTTGATGAGTAAATAAGGGCGCTTGATGTGTGAAACCAATAAGGTCCAACTAAATGGAACTTCTAATATTTCTCTTTCAGGATGGATTCATACAGGAAAAATTATCTACCTACCTGAGACAACAAAAAGGCTGCAGCATGTAAGTAAAAAAAGGAGAAAGGAATAACAAAACAGAATAAAACCAACCCTCTCCACTAATAGACTTGATGAAGAATGACTCAAATCTGGTGTACTGGCACGTACAAACATTATCCAATCATTCTTAAGGAACTATTTTCTTCCTATCCATTACATAAGTCATGAAATCGGATAATAAGGAATTCTGGCAGCTGTCAAATGCTTGTTTTCCTATATAACACAATGTAATTGTTCTCCAAGTAGTGAAACAGGTGTGACATTTTTCCAGTCTCACCTTCCTTATTTAGATATCAAGCAAGCTAGAAACTATCAGCTAGGAAATAAATCTTGGAACACCATCTTGAGGGATTTTAACTAATATGAATGAGCAGCTGGACTTAGCTTTCCATAGATACACATATACAAAATAAGAATAATAATTAAAAACAAAAACAAACAAACAAAAAAAAAAACACTTTGCATTTATCTACTTGAAGGTAAGTCTTGATAAAAGAATATTTCCTACCAAAAATTAACAGCATTCAAATCAATTAATCTTTATTTAAGGTAAAATTAAGAACACAGAAGAAGTGTTTATACACATACACGAGATAAGAACACTAAATATTTGCCATGATTTGCCAAAAACATCAAACAATATCACTCTAATATTTAGCATTTATATGCCTATTTTTTAAGAATAATTTTCTAAAAATACCATAATTTATTCTACACTTTAGAAATAATATTTTTAGAAGCGTTCAGCTGTGTATCTAACTACACATTGATCTTTACATTTAAAAACAGAAAAGAACTCTTGGAAACTTTTTTTTTTTTTTAAACATTACTTGACATCACACAGAAGTGCTACTCCACGCAGTACCCAGTGCTCTGGAGGCTGACGAGTTTTAAGATCTATAGCAGCAATGTAATTCATATCTGTTCGACTGGCCTTTTTATAGACTGGACATGAATACAGACATGGATCTTTTGCAGCTGAAAAGACAGAAGATATATAAAAAGCAATTAAACTAGGTTGACAAAAGAGGACCCCAAAGGACTGGTCATAAGGCAAGTGGAAAACTGAATAAAGGTTCTACAGACAATGCTCTCCATCAGCACCAAGAAAGACTTTTACTGGATTCTCACACTGTCCATTACTGTGCTAGTGCCAGCTGAAGGCCATATGGGGCTTGGTATTTTTGTAGGTTTAAGATTTAACATCAGCACATAGGAACTGGATGTGGCAAGAAATGTAAATGGACTCTCTAGAGTAATTACTGTTCTTATTAGTTCAATCTTCCAACTGAACATTACTTCTTATCAATATATTATGCCAAAATAAAAAATGCCTTATTTTGAAATGCATTTATTATTTGAGAGTACAAGTCATCAATTACTTCACCGCAGAATTAGAAACATGGTCTAGACATGTTCAATACTTCAGTGTTCATTATTTTGTATTCTGGCTGCTGAGTATGCCTTTTATAAAAGATCAGCTATTCAACAACAGCATGTAAGCAAGCTTTGTTTTTAGAGGTGGAATGCTTTTCAACAGACTTTCCAATTTTATGTTCTGCAGTGGATAGTTCTATTTTACATCCCTATTCAACAGCATTTTATATTTTATATGCAAAAAACCCACCACATTAAAACAAGTTACACATTTTCAGATAATAGAACTGTCTTTCAGTGCCACAAGTATCCTTTCCATTCTTGCATTCCTTTTTAGCCTTGAAGACAAAACATCTTCCACCATCTCACTCTAACTCTTGCTTGCTTCTGTTAACTCAAAAACAGTCTTGTCCAGGAAAAACATGCATTTTTATAAATATACACATTGCATATATAACATGTTCTCTATAATCACCTTATAAATATATATAAATCCACATGTATATCTTATATGTTATGAATACAAGGTTATATGCTTTATACATATATAAATTACATTCATGTTTGGCATATAGGAAAGAGGTTATTTTGGTTTAGGTTACAGAGGCTACAGAGGTTACAGAGTTCATTCATAAGAATGTTAATGTTCTACATCTAGGGCACATATTGTCAATATGTGCCAGCTGTCAATATGTACAACTCACCTGTATATGGGTTAAAAAGTTATTAACATTATTAATACCAGAAGGTAGAGATCTACTTAAATATTAGGGGGAAAAGTGCCCATTTTCAATTGTCAAGGAAGTTGGGAAGCACATTTTAGATGGAAGACTGAGAAGTCTACCTCACTGAAAAAGATTTGACATGTATACAATGACTGCAGTGTCATGAAATCTCTACAACCCAAAAGACTTTCATGCAGTTAAGTAAAAAGTTACATTGAATTCTATTGAAATAACATCCTCTACAATACAATTACTTACTGTTATGCTCTGCATATATCCTTATAACTGGCATCATCTCAAAGAGCACCTTGGGCTTAGATTCAGTCAGTCTCATGTTTCTTCTGTCCCATCCAGCTCCTTCCAAATACAGCCCATACACATAGACACCTTCCAAAGGAGGGCTTGTGATGTCATCCTTCATCCATTTAGTGACTTCATTGCACAGCACTACAGTGTCAAGAGCCCATCCTTTGTTAGTCCTTGTTATTTCCTGTACAAACAGACTAAAGTTAAGAGGCTATATTTTCACATGTGCACAAAGCCATTTTTTGGTCACAAAATATACTC
>VXAU01002667.1:428831-440949 GCA_013399695.1 Formicarius rufipectus | reverse complement strand
TATGATATCCATGTTCACAGAAGTTTGACTTCTCTCTCATGTAGTGATGGCATGGCACTACAAGAAAGCTTTCAGAACTCTATCCACTATATTTGATTTTCAATCTTTCTATTATATACAGTACCTTAAGATTGTACCAAGTAATATAACCCCTGAATGCCACCAACTCTTGTGAATACAAAAACTTCACAGATTTGATAAGATGAGAACACATGAACTGCATATGCTATTTTCTGGAGTTACCATCCTTTTCCTGCACCTATACTCTTTGACTATATTCTTATTGATAAGAGCTCACTCAGCTCTACGGCTATGTGAAGACACTGGCAAGAAAAACAACCAAACAGCAGCAAGAAAAAAAAATTTAAAATAATTAAAAATAAAAAGAACACTTGAAGATAGAAATGCTTAAGACTCATACTTCAAATTTAGTCTGTTAGTTAATACATTGGACAACACTCAGTCCCTAGTTGCCCAGTTCTTTACTGTCCCATGTTATTAAATTATGTCAAACTAAAGTTTTAAAGTTATATAAAACTAAAGTTTTATCCCTGTCTTGAAAATGTTTTCCAAGATCTTTGTTTGAAGTCACTGGAATTAATGTTTGCCCCATACTGCAATTTCTTAGATACCTTAAAAGAACAAAAGATTTATAGTTCAATGATAATTTTGGCTCTTCATCTTTCTCATTTCTATTTGTTTCCACATAACAAAGCCCAGAAAGTCAGTTTGGTATTTACTTGGGATATTAGGTTACTATGTATCCACAGTCTCTATTTATGAAACCAGAAAGTTCTGTAGATTCCAACTTTTTCAGATCCTCCTACTAAACTTTTTCCACATCCTTGGGTGCAAAAGAAAATCCCAGGTTGGGAATGTTTACTCAAAAGAAATATCTTGTTACATAATTCTGAGGCTATGTCTGCAATTTTTACACAAGTAAGTCACCAATCAGAATTTCATATTACACTACCCTGACCTCAGACTCAGAGGGGAGAGTTTTCCTTCTCTCCTCCAAAAGTTTTGTTTATTCGCTGAGGTTGAGCATTCTTTTCCAATTTTACATACTCCAGACACATTGTCTCCAATATGTTCCTTTCTGCTGACCAACACAGGTATCTATTGCTTCCTTTTGAAGTAAAAAGTAGTTCATTTGTCAAATGCAACTAGAGTGCTGAGCAACCAACGCAATCACCAAGTCAACAGCCATACATACATTACGAAATACATTAAATCGCAGTTATATGCATTAATAAAGAAGTCTTTCCCACTTCGTGAAAAGAGACTGAATCAGTCACTGAACTGTAGAAGTGAAATGTAAGACTAATTCTGAATATTTTTTTCTCCCCAGTCTCAAGACAGGTAAGTAATGAACAAAGCAAAAGAGAAGGAATTAAAAATAAAATAACTTTTTTAAAAATTAAAAAAAAAAATCATGGTCTTAACACCCATTTATCAGGGATATTTCAATGGAAAAATGAGAATAATTCCTCAGTCTACCTTAGTAATGTTGTAAGGTAGCCCCTACTTATTTGGATCTTGGTCAATGCAGAAAATATATCTTAACATGTTAATGGTTGATAAACTAAAAAAATATGTGAAAAAGAAGAACAATTCACTCAGGAAATGTTACACAGTCACATGTCTTCCCTGCTGACAAGATGGAGTTACATAGAGACTCATCCTTCATCACACAAGATGTTTTATTTTAAAAGTATGTCAAAAAGTAAGCAGAATGAGACTTCAAACACACTTTACCTGCCTCATTGCAGTTAAAAATCCTTGAGGATTGAAAAACCCTGCCATCCAGAAACAGTTTGGTCGACTTTCAAAAATCCACTTGTAAAACTGGTGGTTTCTTTCTAGAAGTTCAGTAAACCAGAAACCAAGAGTGCTGGAAGCCCAAGATGCCTAAAAAACAGTAAACATCTTTTAAAATAGCATATTCCTGTCAAGAAAAGGTAACTCCTCACATTGTAGTATATAACATATTAGCAAAGTATATGGAAGATCATCTTTAATATCTTAACTTTTAACTTGATACTTAAACATTGCACACTGAAACCTGAAACAAATTCCTTCTCTCTTCAATTCCTCTGGAAAAAAAGTTAAGAAAAATTGAAAATTGAACTCAGACTAACTGAAGATATATAATCACTTGTCTCTTTGAATAGTTGTGCTGTGAACACCTGCTTTGGTCTAAGTTTTGTACCACGAAAATAATTCCTCAATAAAAACAAACATAAAAAAAGAACTTTCCTGTTTTTCTTTCCATCGGTTGCCATTAACAGCTCTAGTTGTCCCTGAAAACAATTTATAGGAGGAGAGGCTGAGAGCGGGGATTGTTTAGCCTGGAGAGGGTTCAAAGGAGAAATAAATAGTTATACCTCATACGTAGAAAGTGGAAGAAGATGAAGCCAGATTCTTATTAGTAATAGGAGAAAAGGCAGCAAGCAGAAGATGAAATGTCAAATTCCACTTAAACCTAAGGGGTTTTATTAATTTCATTAAATGGTGGTTGGTTGATTGGTTGATTTTCACTGTGAAGATGATGAAACACTGGAATGGGTTGCCCAGGGAGGCTGTGGACTCTTGATTCTGGAGACTCCTGGGAAGCTTGCTTTAATTGACCCTTCTTTCAGAAGCGTGACTAAACTAGACTGTGCCCAAAAGTCCTTTCCAGCATCTACTATTCTGTGATGATATGAATTCAAGTCTTAAAAAATAGCACCATTGTAGTCCACTAATGTGGGTGCTATTTTTTAAAATCCACCACCACATTTGAAATTACTTTCTTCTTTCCAGCCAACATGCAACAGGCCATTTAAATGTGAAATACTTGCAACCCCTACATTCATTGCTATTTTTATAAATGAAAGGAGGCTTGTTTTGACTGAGTTTATTTTAGCACAAAATCCATTCCAGCAGTTGCACAGTTCTGGTTAGCACTTTTGAAACACAAATTGAAGGAAAGCATCCACTGTAAGTCTAGCAGTTTAATCTAGCTCTTTGGAAATAGTTTTTTGGTTTTTGGGTTTTTTTCCATAACAAGTGATGTAGACCTACTTTTTTCCAGCTAGCAGGAATCCTTCCATCATACATGCAGTCTAAAGCATCCCTCAGATTTTCACTCATAACTATTGTCCCATCAATGGCAAGTTTTAGATCAGTCAGAGTGCTTCTCACTAAAGAAATAACTCTCTGCATTTGTTCAATCTCCTGTCTCAAAAATATGTTCATAGGTTGAAAAGGTCCCATGTTCTTTAGTTTTTCTTTTACCTGTGGGTAGAAAACCAAAGATTCTTCAATAGAAGCAAAACAAACCAAGGTTGTCTTTATGTCCAGGTTAAGCTCCAATATGATTTTTAGGACATAACATTTTTATTTATGAACTTAAATGGTCAGCTTGGCACCTCACTTGAATACAGGATTTGTTCCAAGAAAAATCTATGATGCTGAGATTGCCTGTGTCTCTAGTCCAACTCATGATTTAGTCTGTATATCATTCTATGAGCTCATGTAATTTAAAGAGCATATATGCTGTTTACCCTCTTTCAAGGGATTCAGCTTTAACTTGGACAGCTCCAAGGCTCACTTTGCACAAATCAGTCATGTCTTTGCCTCAACATAGTACCATGATTTATCAGCAATGCTAGGGAACTATCACATTATCAGGAAGTCTTGTACTCTAACCAAACTCCCTGATAAAATTTTAATTAAAATGTAAAGTTAACAAATTAACAAGTGCACAAACAGAACTAGAAATTTTATAGTGTAAATAACCTCAGTTAAAGACTGATTATCCTAAAATAGTACAAATGACAACTTAAGCATTAAGTGGTTTAATATTTTTCCAGAAGTGTGTACAAAAGCACTTCAGCCCACATTTAGTGACTTCATTATAAACATTAAGAGTCTGGTCAGACTTCTTTAAAACATGTTTTGGAAGTATTGGCTGTATGAATTAATTCAAATACGCTTTTAGAGAAGTTGTTTGGGGTTTTATATATATATAAAAGCAAGATGTAGCAAATGTTTTTGATAGAATTTCATTAACTCACTTCAAAAGGTACATAATCAGCAGGAAGCTTTTCCAGCATATCATCAGCCAGTCTGGCTACAACTGCCTCTCGTGTTTCACCTCCTCCACCAGCGCTGTCTTTAGGCTGAATACTGAGGATCATGTCCAATACATCTCTGGAAACTTTACTTTGGTACGTGATGTCTGCATTGGGGTGCAAACCAAACACCTCTGGTGTGTCATAAGCAGGAAGGCTCTACAAAGCAAAATATCCAAAAAAAAAAAATAAATCACAACAGGATATGGATTTATAAGCTAATCATTAAAAAAAAAAAAAAAAAAAAAAAAAAAAAAAAAAAAAAAAAAAAAAAAAAAAAAAACAAAAAAAAAAAAAAAAAAAAAAAAAAAAAAAAAAAGTTTAAAAAAAAAAAAAAAAAAAAAAAAAAAAAAAAAAAAAAAAAAAAAAAAAAAAAAAAAAAAAAAAAAAACCACATACATGACAAAATCAAGTACCAAACAGGAAAAAAAAAAATTCCTTACATTGTAAAGTAAGGAGTTAGATTTCTTCGAACAGTCTTAGGGCAAATAACTCACTGTGCCCTATTTGTTGTGTCACAGTCCAAATCACACCAAACAAATTCATTTTTAGGGTCCATGCACTATTTTTATACTAAGCTTGTAGTTTTATATAACTACATCTTTTAATTCTGTGAGGTTCTACCCAGTGGCTGGACTCTATTTTTGCCCTCTTTAATAACTGCGTGCCTTTAGTTGCATCCCTCAAGCAAACCACAAGGAAAAGAAAATATTCCTGTTGTGACAATGATAACATTGATGACAACAATTAGTTACCAATAATATATATACAGAATGCTAGAAATTGATAAAGAATGTGCAAATAAAGGACAAAACACAGGCAACTCAGAAGAAAAGAAAAAAATACAGATAATCAGGAACTTGTGAGAAACAAGTTATTAGCTTTCATTTACCAACCTGTATGTACTGAAGGTAATCATCTACCACTGTGCATTTGGGTATACTGTATCCTTTGTAGAAGCTGAATTCCTGACTGAATATGTTTTCACTGAACCAAACCTTTACAAAGGTGTTCATGAGTCTTTTGTCATAGTCATCTGTTACACGACCTCCATACTGGATCTCACCTATCATGTAACAAACAGTGCTCCAGGAGATGCCCTGAAATCAAGCAGAAAGCATTGACTTTAGCTAATCCTCTTCTCATCTGTTTAGATCTCCTTTAGTAAGTACAGCTGATATACCAAGTTCTGCATGTCTATACCCCTTTTGGAAGAAAGTTATTTTCTTACTACTCTTTTTCCTTTTCCCTGTAGTCCTGCATTCCCAGAACACCTTCATGGGTTTCTCAAAATACAATTCATTGACAATGAATTCAAGGGCATCTTGAAGGCAACTGAGCTGCATTGAAGAAGGGTAGAGCTGCATTGCAATCTTTCAAATTCACTCAAAATGCCAACTGCAAACTGATCTGCCACAGAACTCTATATGACAACTGACCATATTAAAGTAAGGTACATTACAGAAATTTTTGCACAATCATTTAAAGCCACTCTCAATTTCTTCAAGCTGCCAAGATAGGTTGGAGAAGCCAAGTCTTATTACTTTTACTCAAAATAGATCCAAAAAGAAGCATCCATTTTTAACTAATTGGCATCATTAGCACTGAAAAGAAGGTCTGTATTTCTAAGATTTATATTAATAAGATGGATGGGAGGGATTTTTTTTATGAATAGGGTTAATAGCTAAATTTAATGGGCACTAGATTATAAATCTAAGTCTCCTGCTCTATAAGCATGTATACTTGGAATATTGAATTTTTGTGGAGGAAAAAAATAAGTTAAAATCCTGCTTGTGTTTCAGTTATCAGGAAGCATTTATATACATTCCACTACTAGAAAGATCCACCCTCTTACTCCACTTTCCCCTCAGAAGCATTGATCACCTTCTTGGTATCCATGCAATTCAAGTGGTTTTGAATGAACCTCACAGTAGCATTGAAGTCAGCTTGGTTAAACTCGTAGGGTACATTCCAGCCCAGAGAGCCAAACTTGCGTCTTTCTTGAACGGCGGAGTGTAGAAAGGCTACAGCATACAACATGGGCTTCCACTGCACCTTTTTACTGGCATCTAGTAAATCCTGGCTAACACCTATGGATTGTAAATGGGCTTAATAAGAATCACAGGGATAGTCTTTTTTGAAACCACTTCAAATCAGTGCTAAAATATCACTCTATAGGTATTCAGTTGGCTCTCTGCCTCTCCCAAGGGTTTAATTATTGTCCCACAAAGTATTTTATGCTGGAGGCAGTTTATAGCATGTTATTGTGTTGCTCAAATTAAAAGAATAAACTTGAGGGGGAAAAAAATGCACAATTTACTATTAGCTGAATTCACATAAAATTGCTTTCTGTACAGACGCTTTGTCTTTTATTTTATATAATGTAAAGAGCGCTTAATTGGTGACAAATATTAACAAGTCATTTTTCTGCCAAAAGACAGAAGATTAAAAATTCAAACTAAGATACTAGAAGCCAACTTCTGAAAAAAGAAAAAGTATTTCCTGTTTTGCTGTCCAATTAGTTCTGGTAACTGAACTTCAGTGGACTTCTATTTAATTTTCATAATGTCTATCTTTAAACAGAATGAAGATGTGTCCTGGCATCACTGTGATCAGTCCCTCATATTAGCTTATCAGTGGCTGTAACCTGACCACATTATAACACCAAAGTCCAAAATTTAGTTTTAAATCACTACCATTCTAGCACTCACCACTATATGTTCTCTTTAGTCCAGCTCTGAGCCCTTGTGGTGGTTCATAGGTAAACTTAATAGACATTTGAAGAAGGGTGATGGGGAACTGCTTCTGAATGTCAGTTGTCATCCACAGTCGAAAGCTTTCATGGACATTCTCAGTCTCTATTACAGTGTCCATCAACTCATCCAAAAAGTCAAGTCCAAGGTGGCAATTTTGCAGAAGTGCCCAACCTCCCTAGTTTAAAATAACAGAATATAAAGTTATCAGCATTGTTCACAAACTGAGATCACTCTTTGAGGTGAGATAAGCTGTGGGCTGTTCCTTCTGGAGCTGGTGGTAACTTATCTGCTTTTTCCATGCAAATAAGTGGTCCTTACTTGTCCCATCTGGTCTTCTCCAGAAGTCCCTTTCTTTTCCATTTCAGTACATTTAAAGCCTACCTTGTCATGACTATAGTGTTGACAAACACTGACAAATTTGGCTTACATAAGGTTGCTCAGAAACAGCTCCATAGAGCAAGCTGCTAAACCTTGTTCTTCACAAGGGTTCCAGGCTTGGAAAATAGCAAAATATACATAATTTATCTATTGTTATCAATCAAAAGTATCAAACTTTCTCATATGAATTACCATATTATATATGGACATCTCATATACCTCTTCATTAAGAAGGCATGTGAGACAGTAAACAAAAGCAACTGCATTTCTCTTAACAAAAAGTGCTCCTCTTCCCTATTTTTGTATGAGTTTCTTATCATCTCATCTGCTAAACAGCTGTTTATGAGAAGCTGTCAAGCAAGAATTATACCTGTCAAGGTAAAAGTCAAAGAAAAACAGGTTATACAGACAGGGAAAAAGTTCATAACACAGGAGTGCAAGAAACTTAATATTTTCACATCAGCAGGCAAAGCACTACTACTGTCTGATGGACAAAGCATGCTGAACTGGAACATCTCTTTTTTTTTTTTTTTTCTCATGCAGATTGTCTCTCCCAACCCCAAATCCAGACTACAGCAATACAAAACATTGTGCAATACAACCTTGTTTTTCTCAAGTTTATGTAGCTATCGATAGTATATTTGGAAATCAGTTTCTTCATTTAACAAAATGGGTTTGTATTACTAAAAATACAAAACTGAAAAAATGTTCTGAAATGCTTGCTGAAGAATATTATCTAGTTGTGTAATTAAAAAAAAAAATCAATTCAGCTATGTTCCTCAGTCAGCAATATACAACAAAACTCCATTTTATATGAAAGCATTTCATTTTCAATGGAAAACATCTGTACAGCATCAAAAATCTTGTTATGCCTAGTTAAATGACTCTGAAAAGACAGCTCTATTGCTTAGGACACTTAGTTATATAAATACAGGTTCTTGCATTAGCATTAACTACCCACGAAATAACTCTATTTCATGACAGGACTCTTATTTCTAAGTGTTTAATATAACTACTAAAACCATTCAGGTTTTTGTTGCTTACATGAGCCATTGTCTGCCGTAGAAGTTTACGAGCATGCATTTCTTGCCCCTGGCCCATGGAAACACAACATGTTTCTGATTTCAGTCTTTTTCCCAAAGCAATAATCGAGTCCGTAGGATCAGAGCCCATGGAAAGAAAGCATATGAGTGGAGTACGTGGATCTGACTCTTCCCATGTTTTCTCCAAGTCCAAGATGACTCCCTCTGTGTATTTCTCCCCCATAGTTTCAGTGATGTATTTTCTTGCCTATGTTAAAAACAGTAAATATAAACTGTGACTTAACTATGAAACCATTTTCTTCCCAGCATAAATGCAGCCAATAAGTCAACTGAAGAGCAAAGGCTGCTAAAGATTTGTATCAGAATAAAATATATTAGATATATAAGATCAGGCCAAACTTTTTAAATAATTATTATATTACATTTATCTGCATGTATTGTTATAATACCTATAATTACAGTATAATTAAAATAATAACCTCTCCAAAACTTTAGAAATACTTTAATTATTTAAATATCATATCCTCATTAGACAGTGTGACTCCTTGCCTTAAAATCTAGAAAAAGAGAAGGTGAGGATTAAAGATGGGCTTCAAAGCTCTTAGGCCTTTCCCACCTTCATGGTTAAACAACAAATTAACAGTAATAATGAAGAAAATAACTATCCCTAAGTAGAAGATCCAGAGGAATAGGTGAAGACCATCTCTTCTATTTCTTCTTCATTTATTTTCAAAACTTTTAATGTACTTTTTTTTCTAAGAAAGTGTTCTTTCAAACAGTCTAAGATTATGTTTCTTGTACTCTTTCCTACTACTTTCATCTTAGTTAAATCTTCCCCTTAATATCTCTGTGTTATTTCCCAGAGACAAAAGATATTCAGCATTAAGCATTTGATGAACTACCAGTTTTCATAAAAGCATCATAAGATGAAAGCATATCTTGCTCTTATTAAGAGTAGTGAGGAACTAATTTTGCATGATCTTTTTCAGATATCAGCACACATCTTAGAAATATTCTTTACACAGTACTATTTAACCTTTTGACTTCTCTTCCTATTGGATTTTTCTGAACCCAATCACAATGTCTAAAGATGTGCATCTATTAAATTAATACCACACTTTTAGTGAGGCATTCCGATTTCAGTAAATTGTCATTAATTCCTCTAAATTGACAGCAATTCAATCATCTTTATTCTTTTGCACTGGAAAAGAATATAAAGATTAAAAATAGGGTACCAGAAGTTGATTTTTCCTTAAAAATATGACTAGCCATTTCATAACCTTCCATTTTGTACTTTTCTGCTTTTTAGATGACTTTAAAACTTTTGAACAGTTTAACAAATACTTTTCTAAACTGGGTCTAATTCTTTCATGCAGGAAACAGTTCCTCAATTAAATTGTTTTCATTTTTCTCTCAGACAAGTGAGTTCACTAAAATATTTTACATCAAACTGATATGGGGACACCTCTAAAATTCCAGTGAGTAAGCAAGGACAATAAAAAAAGTACCTTCAGAACTGATAAAAGCAGATCTAGACAAACATGATTTCAGAAGAAATCCTATCTCCAAAATTAAATTATTGGATAATATTTGTTCAATATATTGGAATAATTTTCTTACACTGCCTTTGTAACAAAACGTAAATTTTTTGAAATTAATTTCAGAAAATGCAATGTAATGGTCCATTACAGAAAGTTCTTTAGCATTACATAAAGTAGCATTGAATTGCAATCTGGTAACTGTTTATTCTAACGATACCTAAATAGACCATGTTGGCTATATAGAAGTACCTGAGCTATGGTCCTGTCAGGACACCAAGATCTGATAAGAAGAAGATGTCTGAAGCAGTCCAGAGATTGGCCATAGCCACTAGGAACCAATTCTTCTTCGGGATTCTTACTATCAAACCAGATTTTCCATTGTTTCTCTTCACTGGAAATCTGTAGTTATACCATCAAAGCAACAAATAGCATTAAACAAACAAGTCATGTTTGTACTGCCACTAGGTCAAACTTTTAGTGAGGGTTCAGAGACATGTAATCCACACACAGGCATTTGTTTAGCAATATTAGTATACAGATTTAATAAGGCTATTAAAGAACTAGAGGTTAAATTTTCAGATTTTAAGTATGGAATTGTAGAATATAGCAACACACTTATACATTCACATTCTTGGGGGAAAAAAAAAATAAAAAGGACCTACTATTCACTATTTTCCATGAATGATATTATAGCACAGCAATGTCAGAACTGAGGCACAGACACAGCCTTGAGAACGCTGGGTACGTAAACTTTTCCACACATGAATATATAGCATGTAGTCTTCATATACACCAAATGCTATTTGCTTACTTCGCTGCAATACACTTAGTGTCCACTAAAATTATTTACACAAGTGCTGAATTTACCAAACACCCCTTCCCTAGCTGTTACTCTGTGCAATCAGAGAAATACTGGAACCAGTATCATAATACATAGTGTAAGAAAGCACAACGGGGATGTAAGAAAATCTAAAACCCAAACGATTCAAGTTACAATCCATAAACTGGATAATAAGTTGTATCCCAATCTGAAAATATAAAGTATGAACATTCTAATGTCTTGTATTTTCATGGTGGGGGTTAAGTCCTTTTATCAACATAGGTTGTTAAAAAGTCCTGGTCACAACTGTGGGTATCTGCTGCCAGTTTCATTCTGTTCTAGAAACGTGGTTTGAGCATTACCAATCGCTGTCAAACGAGATTAATTGCAAAAAGCTCTTACATACTTTATCAAGAATATCTGAAAATTGTTCAAGTTTGCTGAGTTCCACCAAGTTCAGCCACGTCATATCCAGAATCCATTTAGCCGGCTTAGGAGGACAAGCTTTAAGGTCTAGGGAAGAACCACCTGCAAGAAATTGAACTTAGTTACAATTAGAACTGTTGGAGACACACAAATAAAAACAAACAAATAAATAAAATACGACCTATTTGGAAAATGTAAACTAGATACTGTAAGACTATTTCACAGGATTAAGTCTTCCCAATCTGTAGAAAGATGACTTAATAACTAAGAAGGTTATAAAGAAATTTATGAGTTAAGTAGCATGCAAAATTTACCTTCAAATCTTAGGTTTCATCTTCATTTAAAACATATTTTAAAAAAAAAAACCAAAATAGCTTCTCACTACAAAGTAAATCTATATTGCTGCATAAGAATAAGATTGAGTTTATGGAGGAAAAACTGAGGAAGTTTCATTTGAATTTTTGTTGAAAAACAACAAGTTTGCCAATATATACACTTGCCTTCCTTAAAATTCAACTGAAACAAAAAGAAAGCAAAAACAAAACAAAAGGAAAACACCAAATACAGATACACAATCACGAGGTTACAGGGGTTTTCTGCTTTATAAAGTCATGCCATATTTGATGAATCAGAGCTTTTAGTTTGGTAAGTTTATAATATTTATAGTATGTACCTTAAACATAGTCTTTCTTAACCAATTTATCTTTGTAAGGCTTTACTGGGTTTTTGTGCAATGTACCTGGAAACAAATGCTCTTTGGGAAAAGATATTCTGAAGATTCCACATGGAAAAAAAAAAAAATCACTGTTTTAACAGATAAATAAATGTTACCTGGAAAATTAAGTCTCTCAGAAACATTATATGAAACTGATTCAAATTTTCAAGTGAACAAAATGTCTTTATACAGTTAAGACCAAATCCAGGAACTTATTCTGATATTCTTTTTAAACCGTTAGCATCACTTTCTGTTCCTATTTGCTGCAGTTACCACGTAAACTAAAATATGTTTATTACAATAATAATTTTTCTAAGTCAA
>VXAU01002667.1:274796-417201 GCA_013399695.1 Formicarius rufipectus | reverse complement strand
CAAAACACAAACACACACACACTCTCACCCATTCTTCCAAACATCAGATCCTGCACAAGCAGGACATGAAAGAATAAACTTACTCATAATTTTCCAATTCAATAATTTTCTTGCACAATCATGAAAACAGGCTTAAATAATAATATTGGGGTGAGAACCATTTTTTATAAGTACTAATTCGACTACATTAATTTTAAATCAGTTACAAGTACTAACAATCAAAATTGTAATAGACCTCATCCTAGAGGTATTAAGTGTGACAGGTTTTAATCTTTTGTTCACCTTCAAAAATTTCCCCAAAGTTTCATGACACCATAGCTTGAGGGATTTCTTAAGTAAGAATGCAAGATTCAGACTGGAGAAGACATTATACTTTTATAGTGAGCCCTAATACTTTTTAGATACTTTTAAGCTATCTATAAAAAACTCATGATGAATTTGTGGGGAAAGCAACCCACAGTTTTAATAAGTTAATACACATATACATATTATACTAGCTAATAAAATGCAACCTAGCTACTGTAATACAACCTATACAACAATATCTGACTTTTACAGCTTTTCTAGCATAAGTCAGAAAAGAAACTTCAGCCCACAGTATAGGACAGGACAAGTTACATTTACTGACCCAACTAGTAAACTAATTATTTATTACAAAGTACTTCAGTTTACAAGTGCAAATTTACAAAATAAAAATTAACTTCTAAGAAACAAAAAGTTTTATGAACATTAGTAACTGCAGTTAAAAAGACTGATTTCTACATATAAATATCAGTGCCTGAATACCACTCTGTCTCTTCTATATGTAATCTCAGTTATACAAATTTTATTGACATTTCTTAATATATCACTCTCTTTGGACTGTTGCCTACCAACATCAGTCAAGTTAAAACATTAGTGTCCCAAATATGTCCCACCACATTCACAAAGTCCATTACCTTTGTTTTTATAATATGATCTTTAGTCTCCTATTGTATTTTTCACCCAACAGTGCTTTAGAAAAGGAATTAAAACAACAACCCTCATTTGAGCAACAGGGATCTAAGCTACAAAGGAAAAGCTTGACATTTCAAATGTTTTCAGTTTCAGCACCCATTACAACTCAAGCAATTCACTATCAAGTTCAAAGGTGAGGACAAAAACTTACCAACCAGTCTCTTAGTTTGCACAGAAAATTCTTTACTCTGTTCTGTCCACCGCTCTTTTTCACCTGCTAAACCACTTATAAGACTCGAGGCAGTTTGCATTTTATGTCGGCAACGCTCAGCATCCTCCAGCAAAGTCTAGAGAAAACCAAACAGCAAGAAAAATTGTTATAGTCATGTATCTGACAGGCTAAGATCTCTGTATCAAATTAAACCAATAGATAAATGACAGCTTAAAACTATAACCTCAAACATTTATATCACCATGCAGAGAAGAGCAGGTCAAATGGAAAACATATCAGGATAAACTATCAACATCTGTCAGAAATATGATTCAACTTTTTAATATTTCTGTTCTTAACTCTCATTTTGGCATAGCTGTTAAATAATATGTTAAATTTCTGATACCTATTAATTCTGGGGAATTCCACCTAGAATTTCAAATACATTATGCACCTTTTGAGAAGGTAGGAGGGAAGAGAGGAGAGGATCAATGGCAAAGGAGAGAGGTAGGAACTAAAGAGGTAGTATCCAAAAAATCTCTCATCCACTGTCCATCAACATCCTTTCCAAAGAATAATAGTGAAACTGAAAGAATTCATTTAGTCCTTAAAAAAAGGGTAGAAATTTCTTTTCTGTGAAGAGCAGTTCACCTGTTTTTCCCTCATTGCATTCTCATACTCTGCCTGCACAATATCTAATTCTTCTTGCTTGGCTCCCAGCTCTTCTTGAGCTTTCTGCAGATCCAGCATAGCAGTGGTCAGGCGATTCTCCTGAATTGCTAAATTAGCCTATGGAGCATACAAACATAAAAGTGTATTCACAGATAGAAAATCCCAAAGCCCTTGCTATAATGTGTTTCAAAGAGTTTTTCTGTACTATATTTCAAAATAAAACTGTTCTTTAGAGATATCATTATTCAGCAAAACCTCTTATTTAAATTTTAAAACAAACTACCTTCTTATTGCGAACAGCTGCAGTTATGCTCTTGGTTTAACATCGAATAGGAAAAAAAATTAATTAGAAAAACTTCTGGGAATACCAGTCATTCTTCATCTGACACAAAAGTTAGTCTGACCTAGCTTGCAGACGAGACTGATGGCACTAGAAGTCTATTTGATCTCTTCAACCAGTATGCTTTGTTTAACTACACATCTTGCTTCCCTCTTGGTCTTTGCTGTTGTAATTACAACATATTCTGTAACAGAATTATGCTTGACCATGTTCTTCCTGGCTTTTATTCTAACTATTTAAGCCTGTTTTTCCCTAAATTACAGTGAAGAACAGTGTCTGTACAGTCTTCTTATGAACTGAGATCTGGAACGTTAAAAGAATCAGAACTCCAGGGTTTTTCCTACTTAATCCATATTTAAGGTAAATCAATTGCAATAGTGAATTTAACCTGATGACAAATGTTTCAACCTCACTCAGAAAGAGTCCAGAGGCATAAAACTGCACAATCTCAATCATAATTTTGATGACTTACAAGTGCAAATACATTTGAAATATATTTTATTGTAGAATTACAATGTTCAAGATAATAAATTCCTATAGAGGCAAGCACCAGCTCAGATAAAGAAGATGAAGTTTGCATTAGATTAAATCCTCAAGGTGCAAACAGGTGGAGAGGAAAAGGAGTAAAGGGTGTTTGTGAGTGGCTAATAGACATACCTTTAAAGGTAATACTTCTTTGTTGATGGAAAAAAATACTGCCATAGCTTTGGTCCATGAGCAAAGGCCAGCAACATTCCCGCATACTCTCTTAGCTGTCTCAATGTTGTAGTCTGCCATTTCAAAATAAGGGCTCAAAAGTTCTACCACTTCTTCATTAATTGTGTCTTTTGGAAATTGCTGAAAAAAAATTTAAGTGCAGTATGCATAATTTAATAATTGCAAAATATACACACATGTATTTCAGAATACATGGGACACTATGAAGATTGAGTGTTACTGACAGAAAAGTAAAATGAAATTCTTTGTCTCATGCATCTTTGACAGCTTTACAAAGTCATTCAACTCTGTTTTATATTCTTATAAAATGGAAAGGCTTGCCTTCATTTATGATCTTTGTTATCTTAAAATCACTATTACTATTACACAGTTAATATCACTAATATCCTGTTTGAAGTTCCGTTTTCCTTAAGAGAGAATAAGTGCCTTAGCAATCTTCAAAAAGAAAAGAAAATGTTTACCTCTGCTTCATAAACATATACTCTACAAGACAATCCTTTCAAAAGGCAAGCTGTCTTATTTTTAAATTACTTTATCTCATTAGTGGAATGTATTTTAATTTAAANTCCTCAAAAGCTCTCAATTTTCCCTCCTCAAATTTATTTACAAGGTATAATGAAAGTTCATTGCTGAAGAACTTGAAAAATAGTGGTTCCCTGAAGCACAAATAGGTTTAGTTTTCAACAAACAAAATGAAAACTTGGAGCCCTTCAGTAAATTAAAAATTCTTACGAGTAGATACAACGTGAATACTACATACATAACATCCATGACACAAAAAAAACATCAAATCTGGTCAAGCCTGCAATCTGTGATTTCTGGCTAGACCAGCAACAGATTAAGTAAACTCAAAATGCAGAAATCAGTGATGACAACACCCAGTGGGGCAGGATAAAGTACCATTTATTCCAAGTAGATGAATTGTCATTGCAGTTTAAGTTATGAAAAGGGATTTGTTTACCAATTCCTCTCCATTTCCCTAAACATTTGCTGTGAACCTGAAAATTCCAAAATTTAAAAAAATTCTGGTTTTGTTCATCCTAATAATCAACTATTCTCTTGCAAGCCAGTGCATGAGCTGTAATGTTGAAAATTAATGAAAAGTTAGAAAACAGAAAAAAAAAATATGTCTTCTATCAGTTTTATTGAAACAGGTAAGTAATAGCTATTCAAACTAAATGCATGAAGATTTGAATCATTTGTCATTGAAAGTAATTTCATTGCCTTACTTAGTAAAAACTATAATTGATTTATGACATGACTTTCCCAGAAGGATTCCAATTCATTTCATTATGACATATTTATTTTTAAGCCCTCACCATTTCATATGTATTGTGCACCTGACACCCCTTGCACATTTGTCCTCCCATGGACAGAGAAAATATCGCCCCTTATTTTCCTATATTAAAAAAAAACTATATGAAAAAGAAGGTTGTACAAGCACCTGTAGATTCTGTAAGAAGTTCCCTGCTGTCATCAGCTTCAAAGATTCTTGCCACGATGGGGCAGCACAGCATTTTTCCTTATCAATTTTCACATTGTTGAGTTTACGCTGGAAGAGCAGTAACACACAGTCCATGATGCGCATGATGAGGTGGGGAGGCCGACCCAGTGTGCGGACAGTGGAGATATCCGTAGGTTTTATTGTCTGTGAATTTAAAAAGAAGTGTGAAGCAATTACTCTTACTGTTTATTTAATAACACAGAGCATAAGCTCACCAGTATTATTAATCCATGTGAGAAAAAAAAAAATTGTATTATTTTTACCTCCAGAAAGCATGAAGCTAGAAGAACCCTCCAACAAGATTTTCCCTACTAACTCCTATCACCTACTCCACAGCTGCACCTAAAAGCTTAAAACTACCAAGCACAGTTTTGACAAAGGGAAGACCAAAACAGAAACCTCTTGACATTTTACCTATTTTTCTTTTTAATGCAAACATGGTGACCAGAAATTGAGTCTAAAAAGAAAAATACATTCTGTTGACATCTGGCAAATTAAGGTGAATTAAGTGAGAAAGTCCAATATACATATAGATTTTCACCTACAGGGAACATACCTGGTGTAGAAGCAGGCCTCTGAGAAAAAGACATTCTAGCAACGTATAAAAACCTAGACCCTATTAAGTAAGGCCAAATAGTCCTAGGAGGGCAACTCCAATACCATAACTCATAACTCTACTGTAGTCATGAATCAAAAAGAGTAGCAGAAAAGACTAAAGCAGCTTTCACCTCAGAGAAGAACTAACTGGAGCAGTAGTGCTTATTGCCCAACATACAGAGCAGTAAACACTGAGCACAGGTAACAGCTGATGGGCAGACCCACTCCTGTAATAGACACAACTTGACTCAGAAGCTTTGCTTTATTCACAGGCAGTTTAATTAGTTTGAGTACATGACAGTGACAAACAGTAAGCAACAGGTTACTGCCAGTGTTATGACACCTTGCTTCTAGCCTAACACATGCCTCGCTGGGAATTTATGAAGGAAGATTTTAATTACTCATGTCTATACTTCAATAAAGGAATTGTAAATTACTGCAGATTATCCTGATGGCCTTCCTTCTGACAACCTTTTGTTTCCTTTCAGTGTTTTGGTGCTCATCAGGTTCAATGTGTACCAAATAATTCAGGAGAGGTTTTCCAGATGTCTGTGTGGAAACTCTAACCAATGTTTCCTCATTACTGTTATGAAATTCAGACCAGCCTTTCTTGTTAGTGTTGTGGCAAAACTGTTGCATTTAATTTCTATTTATTTATTTATTTACCTACAGTTGTGTATTTAGTGTGCTATTTTTATTGTAGGGCAAAGTGCATCTAAGTTTTACTGAACTTTGACAACTCTTACTCAAATGTTAAAAAACTAATGTCACTATATATTTAGAAATGCTTATAAACTGTTCTGTGCCTGTCTCTTCACATAGCATTTACCATTCCAAAATATGCAAGAAAAATTGAATGAAACAGCTAATCACAGATTTATTTATTTCATCTGGGTAGTGACCTTTATATTTATCAAATATTTAATAGACATTTGTCTACACTGCAACGAGAATTCTACTATAGGAATCCCTAGATGGAAATTTGCAAATCTGTAATGAGACTCACTTTTTTGGAAAGATGCAGATTTATACAGAATTAATGCATACTGGGCATACATATATACATGCTGATAGGTTTGTTCTCATGATAATTTGCTGTTTCCCTTTAGACACAAAGCAACAATGTATAAAAGGCAAATATTTCAAGATTAAGCCCAAATACCTTTCCCCATTGTGAAGTCTCACAATAGTACTAGTGTATCTTTTTCTTAAAATTGGGTTTTCATTTATTAGCAACCTTCAAGAAAAGTAGTATTGTTTTAGTTCAGTAATTTTAGTCAAAATCAGAATGCTGTAATTAGATGCAAGACCAGACACAGAAAGTTGGTGCTCTCTTTATGCCTCAAAAGCTGACAGTTAACATTGCTTGTTTTGTCACTTGTCAGGATGCTTGCCCACCACTGGGTTAGTTGTTTTGTTGGTTTTATGTTTTTTGTGTAGCTAAGTACCAGGATCTTATAATATAGACCCACTCTCTTATTCCACACTTACCAGCTGTCATGTCATCAAGCCTGCATTTCAACTTTTCCACTCAGATTGTTAAAATCTCTCCCTCAAAGTGAATTCATACATTCAGAATATCCATGAAAACTTTCCTATACCAGATTTCAAAAGACTATCATGGCATTCCTTCAAATCAGTCTCTAACCATCAGAACTGCTGGCAGTCTCTCAAGTGGAACAGAAAACTCTCCAGTAAATCTACATAAAAACTTTTATCTATTGTTTTGAAGTTTTGTTTCTTCTGGGGTTTTTTTTCTTCATTCTTTTCAGTTTCTTGAGATGCCAGCCCACTGCTAGCCTCTTATAGATATACTACAGATTCCACTACTGATGTTCATGGCAAAATACCTTGAGGAACATGCTCATACAGTCAGCTAAACACACATTAAAAAAATACTACCAAGATCAACTAATAACAATATTTTTCATCTTAAAGATATGGGCAAAGTGCCATCATTCTATCAAACAAGCTTTACATAAAGAGTATGTTGAAAGGAATTAAGTCCCATGGTGAATGCTAGAAACTTTTTTATGCCACAATTCATAAGAAAAAATAGTTTGCCTCTTTTTGTGTATTTTTTAAGACGACAGAATAGTGGTCCAGCAAACTTTTCAAAATACAATTTTTCTGCTAAAACTTAAAACAGAAGGCTTAGATTTGTATGGAATTATAACTGGTTTTACATGGAAAGCACTTCGTCACTCACTGCGCACAAACTGTGTAGTAATATTACCAACATTCAGTTACTTGTCTAATATCAACTTCCAACACATCATGAATCAATTACACTTTCAAATAAAAGTTAAAATTACTCCTTGACTGAAAAATTCCTGTTTGGGGTTTGGTGCTTGTGTGAAAAGAAGAAAAACAAAATTGAACCTAAAAGCCTCAAAATATCTATATTTATTTGCATACATTTTCTGACAACTGAAAAGCTATGCACCTGCAATCTTCTGTTACAAAGACATCCATCTTCTTAGTAGTAAAATGTTATACATAGATCAAGTACTAACCTGTAATGCTGCTTCTGCCTCTTCCAAAGCAGGCTTAGCAGCTTCCAATTTCTCTTCAGCAATGGCTTTGTCAACTGAGATACTGTCTACAATAGCTTGAGCTTTGTCTTTCACTTTCTGAACTTCACCCTTGACATTCTCAGCAGCCTGTGCTTTTACTGTAACTTCTCTCAATACCTAGAATGTGAGTAAACCCACATGTCAAATATTAAGGAAAACACCCTGTTAAAAGAATGCATTAATTTTTATTGTGAAATTTTATCAGTTCAATTCTGAAACCAGAAAACTCAAAGAAGATTGATTTCTCCAAGATTCCTTTTTTCTCAACACTCAACTTTATTTTACTTGATTAATCTTTTCAAAATAGAAGAAATTAAAGGAGAAAAAAATCAAATAGCAATACACATTGAAGGCTGTACATACCATGTCAGCTTTTTCATTGGCAATCTGAAGTTCCTTTTCTTTTACCTCCAGCTCTCTGCTTAGAGCAGCCACTGACTCAGAGGCCTCTTTCAATTTTTCCAGTCCATTATTTATTCTGGAGTTAAAAAGCAAAATAAGAAGCAACTAATTCCCTATGTAATTTACACTCCCTTTTCCAAATTATTTCACCTGTAGAATGAATCACAACAATCAGAATAAACAGTAGCAAGTTTTACCCCAAAAATAGAAGTTGGGCAGGAAATTTCACGCAAGCGTCTGAAGTCTTCGGAATCAATAAAGTGAACAATAAAGTACATAAATAAAGTCTGTGGCTTGAAATTTTACCCACTTCTAACTCAAACCATATGTCTTTGTCATTGCATAAAAATCCTATATGTTGGTTCCATATATGTCACTGTCCCTGTTGAGCTCCAAGCTGGCACTCAAAGGATGGAGTTCTATATAGCAAAAAGCATTTCCCGATCACTAAAATTCTGAGAAATATATTAAATCACTATTTCTTCCTTGAAGAGGATACTGAAAAGAAACCAAAACAACCAAAAGAGAGTAACAGGAAAACAGTATTGCAGTAAACTTCTCTAGTTCAGCATTAAAATGCCCCTTCAGCAGTGCTTTTCTTCTATCAAAAAAGAAGTCTTCACTTGGGACTTTTCAGACAACTTTAAGTGGCCTTTACAGACATTGCTACTGCAAAGGCTAAGCAGTGTTTGGAAGAATGCAGGAGAACAGGCAGTGTAGCATCTGCCAAAGGAATTCACACTGTGCAGCTAAGGTACTAAGGTTAAGCGAATCAAATTGGTATGCATGAACTAACCTGGTACCTTTGAAGGTAGAAAGCAGGACCAGATTTCTCTGGTTTATGTCTTCACCCATAAGATAGCTACAGATTTCTAACTCAAATTGACTTTGAAGCCAAAGAATGTTTCAAACTTAAATAAACTAGTTTGAATCTTTCTTAAAGTTTCACAGCACTTTTTGACAATCTTCCAGAATTGAGAAAACAGTTTTTCATAAGGGTGATATCAATTGATACACTACATGCTAATTTTACATTATAACTGTGTGTTTCTGACATGAAGATATATCTGTAAAGAGATCCCATGAGTTTAACAAAGCATCTGAAAAGAGTAATGAGTATATCAAAAACACTTTCATAATCTACAACTATTAAAAAAAAAAAAAAATGCTCAGTAGTCCAAGTGAGACTCTGATTACAAAAAACAAAGTTACCAAGGGTATTTCTTACATGTTCATATCAGGAGAATACAACTGTTTAGCAAAAAACCCAAAACTTGCTGTCAGGTAAATTAAATGCCATTGTGAATATACTACAAAATTACATTGAGGTGTTTTATTTTACTCACTAAAAATACGTAGGAATAACTTATATTCACCTCATTTTCCACCACCTTAATTTTTCATACATCACTACTCTTTTTTTCCTCTCCAAATACATAGTCTAACTCATATAACAAGAGCAGATTTATGTTTGATCCAGTTATACCTTTACACAATTTTAGGAAGTGAAGAAAAAAAACAAAAAACAAAAAACAAACACTTTTGCTGTGCAAGGAGACAAACCATGCACTGAAATGAGGCATATCAGAACAGATCTACCTGGAGAAGAAAACCATAGAAAAACAGTAGTAAACAGAGTAGTTTACCTGTTTGCCAGTGTTTGCACTTCAGCATGCTTTTCTTTGTATGTGGTTTTATATCCCTGAATAAAGGACAGGTAGGATTTGGGAGTCACATGCGTAGAACGTCTGTATCTTTGAAAGTAATCAGAACACTTTTCTGCCACTCCATCCTGGAATGAGCCCATACACTGCACAATTTGCCTCTTTGTATCAGCAGTGCAGTCCATATCAAATGAGGACAGAAAATGTTCAGATACTTAGGAAAGAAAGAAATCCTAAATGTAAGTATATATTCAGGAAAATAGCTTATAAACAAGGCAATATAAAACAAGTCAGATTGTATTAAGTTGGCTTTCACCCAGCTTCTGATCTCCCAGTCCTCTTTACTCTTCACCATCAGATCCTGAACATTATTCCACTCCTCTTGTTAAAAACTATAGCCAGGGATCTGTCATTCTTTCACCTCCAAGGTGTGCAACTGCTTTTTCACTCTGAACCTGTCTAACTGCTAGCTACCAGAGACTGGGTAATCACAACCTTCCTCTGTATGCCCTAGGAGAGACAGTCACAAATAATCATCTTCCTCAGTAGTATTTTTGCTTCTTGACTCCTGTCCTTAAGCCATCTTCAAGGAGAATATTTCTTCAAACTGTGTTCAAAACCTATTTCCTCTGTTAGAAATATTTTAATAGCTTAATACACCAAGTTTCAAAGCAGAAAACATCTATATAAAATCTTAGAACAAAGTAAGTTTCTTATGGCACAATTCAACGTTATTGAAACAACTACATAACCACCAATCAGAAAATTATGTATCTGCAAAGATAAAACCTACATGTACCTGCCACTAGAGCATCCTTAGGCCAGCGGCTGAACCAATCTATGGTGCACCCAGAAATGAGAGCAGGGAACTTCAGGGCCCTATTTCGGAATTTTTCACCTACTGGTGAAAAGCAAAGAACTACATGAAGGTTCTGATGGACTCTGGCCATGAAGTAGTCATACAGAGCCTCACTGGTTGGAGGTCTACGTGGATGTTCCTTTCTGAAGGAGGGTATGAGGTCACTAATTATCTCATCAACTTCATCCCGTGCAAATAAGTTAGACACCTTTGAGAAAAAGGAAGATTTTTAAAGCTTTATGAGATGATACAAAATAGATTGTATAGCATAAGGTTCATTTAATACATAGCGTTGCAGGCAGGGACATGTCTCAGACCCTGACGTTATTAGGACGCACCCAATTCTTTAAACCACAACTTTTGCTGAAGTGATTCCATTAAACACACTGAACTCTAACTTGCAGTAAATGTTAAACCCCCTCTCCAATGGCCTTGATTTCTTCTCTTTACATTCTAATTAGTAGTAATTATACTGAAACATAACCCTGAAATAATCAATAAATAAAATCAATAAGACCTACCCCATGCATTCTGGACATAAATTGTCAATACAAAAACTAAATATTCACAAATGAGATAGCTAAATTAACACACAACTTTTCAAAATATCAGTAATGTTCCCCAAGTCCCCATATATTTTTTTAAAGCCATTCTCAAGTCCCTGACAGTTTATCTCTCTGTAACCTAGTATAATGGATTGTCTCCAATTTAAAAAAATACTCTAATGATAAAAAGCACTTGAGTTTTAGTTTTTGGAAGCGTGCTCCTTGACATATAAAAGAATAATCAAATTAATTCAGTTATTTTCAAATTATGCATTTTAAAAAGCAGAAAAATGATCATGAGAAGGCATCTGACCTCTCCTGATGATAAAACATTGTTCAAGTATTCCAAGAAAGACTCATCTTTGATGTCATTGTCTGTAAAAAGAAAACAGATGCCTTTGCCTTGAAGTCCTGCTGTTCTGTATAAGAGTTTCAGATCTTCCATCAAGTTTGAAGTGTTGTATGATCTATGAAAAAAGGAAGAGTTGAACAAACATACATTCCTTTTTTAAAAATCTTCTGATTAAAATAAACTTAGTTAAAAAAGGAAAATTTGAGTATGAAACAATCTCTTGGAATTAAAGGCAAAAACGTTCTTATTTCAGATAGAGCCTCTCATGAGAGCCTCACCAATACACATTCCCACATGTGAATCTACAATTTCCTCTGTCACCAACGTTAACTGCCAAAGATTGAAAATTATATAGCTTCTCTAGAATGACATCTCATTTTAGTGCTGAAAATATTTCCTGATCATTTACTGGTCCTACAGACACTTTGGAGGGAATCATTCTAAGACATTCAGAGAAGGATTTATAATTTTTTTGTTTAATCTTTTGTGAATTATTTCAAAAGAAACCACATTGCGAGGACCAGTATGAAATAAGGCAAAATATATTTGGAAAACACAGGAATGAGGATTCAACTTCCTCACATAGGCAGCATTTCAAATATCATCAGAGAAACTCATAAAGGCATTATGGATAGATACCACCTACAAATACTTTCAGTACAGTTTAATGTACTATGCAAAGACACAAAGATCACTTGACACTGCCAGTATTCCTTCCCATTCTGTGAAACTCACAAAACAGTTTACTACTCCAAAGATGGTAGAAGTTCAGAATTATTGTAGAAAACCAAGCATATTTAATAAGTCTAAAAGGCTCTTCATGTCTTTCCATTCTCCCTAACAGTGCCAAGACTACATTAAACTTGTTTCTCTCACTGCAGTGACTGGGAACCTGTGCCATTTATCGGAAGAGATAAAATGCAAAGTACTTATTTATTTAAATTTCAGCTAATGCTCACCTCGTTAACATGATCTGGAATGTATCATAGCCAGCTATGTAGGATGCAAGTCTTGTCAAGCTCTGCTTTCCTGAGCCACCAACTCCAACTAAAAGAGCATTTCCTCGAGGAGTGCGAATCACACGAGAAATCTGTGTAATATGCCAGTCATTACTGCTACAACATGTAAAAGTTACACACCCAAAAATTCTATGCTACTGCATGAATAGAGCTACACTAGAAATTAAGAAAAAGCAAAAATGTTAAGGTTTAATTAACGGATTCTATATTACTATTAATATATCCTGTGGACATTTGTACTTGGTAATATTTTTCTGTAAACCTTCCAAACAGTATAGCAACCACTTGATTCCATCACTGTGAACGTTCACTTGTCAGTAGAATTACATTTCACACTTCCACAAAGTACAGGTAAATCTTAGCTGTGATTTCTCAGTGATATGCTATCACAGTGTGACAGCTTATAAAAACTGGGAAGGAAATAATAACTTCCTCAATACCATGACCTCTGGATAACTTTAGTAAGACTCATCTCTCCAAGTCCTTTAATTGTAACCCAAAAGACAAGATGTTCCAGGCATGTTAAATTCAGGACACTCTTCAGTATTCTCTGCAGCAGGTAGTAATACTGCCTTTAGAATCAAACTAGTTAAGCTTCTCATTTACTTGACTGTAAAAAACCACAATATCAGTATGAATATCTGATCACAGTGAAATAACTCCCAATTAGATCTCCACTTCTTTCCAACTTCATTATTTATCTTTTAAATCAAAAGGTAGTAGCTACCAACTACTTCTCATTTCCCTTCAGTTCAGGACCATGCAATGTAAACAGACCCTGTATAAATCAGAGCAAAAAGAATTTCAGCATTAACTGTGAACTGCATACAACACCTGTCCCACTGTCCACATCTGAAACATAATGCTATAAAAATGTAGAAACAGGTAGATGATATTACCAGATGCTTAGAAAATTGGTCTTTATGTACAGGACACAAACTTGCTCCACAGCCCATCAGATACTCACAGTACCCAGAAGAGCCTACCCAGAGCAGCACAGTGCCAAGTGCCTCTCAAAGACATGATAATACCAACCAACTGGTTAGCAGCTGGACCCCTCTGTCTGAGCAATGATTCAGGGTATTAACTTCTGTTCTCTATTATGTTGAACATTGCTTTGATAACCCTAGAATTCCATCATGTCAATAAGCAACCTGTCGTGCCTATTTACTTGCTTTGACTCTAAATTACTTTTTCTTTTTCAAGATATTAAAAATAGTCCTGACAATTTCCTTCAATTTTAAACCCATTTATTTTACATATTGAGTTCAATGTACTTGTTATTTTTCATAGGTTACCGCTTTATAAGCAAAGTCGAGCATGAAGGTTTACTAAAAAACAGAACACTATCCACACTGTGCATTTTGCAGAGAAGACCTTAGAAATAAAGGGACTCATCTTGTGAAAGGAAAAGAATCCACCCCAAAAACTCTAAAAACTGTAGATGTCATGGGTTTGTCAACTATAATTAAATTTAAATTGTTTTGATATGTAATTCTTTTAATATTTTTTTTCTAATATGGTACAAATTCATGTTCAGTTCTTAATAATTTAGTACAGGAAATACAAATAACCTCACTATACAACAGACAATAGTGTAAAAAAAAAAAAAAAAGAAAAAAAACAAGGCCCTCTTTTATATGGGGTCTATTCTGTGTGAACAATTCTATCAAGCTGTGCTGAGCTAATAATCAGGTCTGATCCATATAAAAAGGAAGTTTAAAAGTAGTGAGCATATTGTGGATCTACCAAAGAAGTTTGGACTATATTTATTTCTACTCTGCTGCATATACTCCTTCAGGAGTAACCAATTATGTCTTCACCTGAATTTCATTTGACTCATTCCAAAGAGAGGAAGGGCTCTCAGAAGAATTAACAAGAAAGGTTGAAACAGTTAGAATAGCTAGCACCATGATCCCATCAGACATGAAAGACACATATCAAAGAATAGTTCCATCCAGTGTATTTTCAGAGAAGTTTTAAATAGGTTTTAATAGCTATTCACAGAGTGACAGATAAATTATTTGCTAGCAATAAATTAGTTGCTTTAGTTTTAAAGGTAATTTACCTAGACACATGTATACCTCCTCTCAGAGGAGGTGACAGCAAGGGAACAACAACAACAAATGGCAATCCAGCAACACTGTACCTTAACTAAATGAACCATAGCATCCTCAAAGAAAACCATGTCCATTCCAGAACCACGAACATTCTCATTGTATGTTTGTAAAAACTTATTTAAACGATTCCGTAGCTGATGAAATGAGGAAATTGGCTCATAGATTTTTGGAATATCTAAATTAATTTCCTCTGGTTTTTCACCTAGAACAAAAAGCAAATAACAAAACCTTTGCAGTTTAAATAATTGAAAAAGGCTGTCTCAGGGATAGGTAAGTGAAGCTAAGTAGAAGACTCACACTCGGAACCAGGTTTATTATACGTAATATTATATATTAAATGTACATATAAGAGCACTGAGTACACCTTGCCTAAAAGGCATCAAGGTAGAAAAGACTGAAGAATACATACTGAAAGGGTAAAGAGTAACCCTTAAAGTGAAAATTTAAATCCATGCATCATGCTGAATTGAAAAATAAATGTAAAATGAAGAATGTATTTGTCGAAATGCCTTGCCTTCCTGGTGACAGTTTAAATGCACCTGCCCTGTAATGTGCCTTTTATTATGAAACTTCCTCTAATTACAAAGTAGGAGACCTAAAAGTTGATGTTTGAGCCATTTAATCTCAAGTTATAATGTATTTATGTCAGAGACAAATATATTGTGATTTTACAACCCAGAGATAATAGCCGTATATGTAAACATATCACTAACCTGAGTGTAGGGCTATTTGAAAGCGCAGTAAGATGCAATTTTTGTATATTTAATAGTGCAGAAATTCAGGTCCTGCTTTTACTCTTCCACCATAAAGGGCAATATTTTTTTCCTACTATAAGGACAATTAAAATATAATTCCACTGTTATTCTGTACACTTAAAGCCAAAACAAGAAGGAGATTCTAAAGACTCTGACAAACATTGTGGAGAAAACATATCCATTCTACTCGAGGGCCTCCTACGCTGCAAGAAGTTTCATGCTAAAAAGGCACATTACGGGGCAGGTACATTTCAACTGTCACTAGAAAGGCAAGGAATTTTGAGAAATTTTGCATTTATTTTTCAACACAACATGATGGTTTCTGTGTGGATTTAAATTTTCACATTGAAGGTTACTCTCTACCCTCTCAGTATGCATTCTTACTTATATTTCAGTATTCTCTACATTGATGTAACTTAAGAAGTTATTTAAGGATATAATTGTTTATTTCCTTACACCAGGTTGCTTTTACTTCTATTTGATTCCTTCCAATCAAGTATTTCCTATCCTTTACTCTCCCTTTCTCATTTCCTTCTTACTACTTCAATTTACCAAGAAGAGATATAGTCTTTTATTGCCTCCACTATCCATCATTACAGTGATACCAACACAGACAACTGCATCATCCAATGGCTTAAATAATGACATTCCATAAGCCCAAACAACTGTCTTTTGTTCTTTTCCATCATATAACAAATATTCCCAGGTCATTTAGTGAAGTCAGTGGCACTGTGTTTTTGTTTGAAAGACAAAGATATTGTCATAAGCCATATGGGTTATTCAAGAGATAACTAGCACTCAGGAAAATTTGAATTAAAAGTTATTTGTTATAAAATCATATAACAGTTATTTCCTAAGTAGTACTGGATTAGCTCAGAGCAAATACTTTTTAAATCAGGTTTCTAGTGCATGGTAGCTACACTGCTGTTCTTTAGTTAGTATTGCAAGCCCACCACTTCAAGTCATTCATACCACATTTCTTTGATCATTATGTGGCAGTCTTGTCTATCCCCACTAAATGTAACTGGAAGTAAAGCTGTCCTGTACAGACAACATGGATATAAATATGGCCTTAGAAATCCCACTAATACAAAGATGTGCCACAGCTGGTAGCACAGACTATGTTCAATGTCACTGGACAAAACAGACACCCTTGATG
Source organism: Formicarius rufipectus (assembly GCA_013399695.1). Lineage (NCBI taxonomy): Eukaryota > Metazoa > Chordata > Aves > Passeriformes > Formicariidae > Formicarius > Formicarius rufipectus. The sequence goes on along the minus strand of VXAU01002667.1, from coordinate 400,773 downwards.
CATAAACTTATTATGTGTTTTTAAGAAATATTTTTCTTAGCATCTATGATTATCATATGCCTTCCCAATTCGTGTCATCTCCATGGTTATCAGATCCATCTTTACCAGTTCTTGCAGGTGTATCTCTCAAGAAGTCAACAAAGAATGCATCTGTTTCATGATCCAGCAAAGCTTTTGTCTCTTCAAATTCCTCCTCAATGAGTTTTGACACAGCTACATGAAACCAATTAACATCTTCTGCAGTCGTGAGACGATCAGCAATAACACGTTTACATTCATGCTTCCACAGTTTTATCAGCACCTATATACAACAACAACAGCAACAACAAAAAATCACACACACAAACCAAAATTTTGCCTGAGTAAGATTTCCAATATTTCTCTCAGTTGTTTTCACAGAATCACAGAACTGGTCACGTTAGAAGGGATCACAGGTGGGTCATCTGGTCCAGCCTCCCTGCTCAAGCTGGGCCTTGAGCACATGGGAAAGGACTGTGTCCAGATGGTTCTTGAATATCTACAGTGAGGGAGATTCCATAATTTCTCTNAAAATTTTGCCTGAGTAAGATTTCCAATATTTCTCTCAGTTGTTTTCACAGAATCACAGAACTGGTCACGTTAGAAGGGATCACAGGTGGGTCATCTGGTCCAGCCTCCCTGCTCAAGCTGGGCCTTGAGCACATGGGAAAGGACTGTGTCCAGATGGTTCTTGAATATCTACAGTGAGGGAGATTCCATAATTTCTCTGGGCAATCTGTTCCAGTGCACACTCAGAATAAAGTCCTCCTCATATTCATGTGGAACTTCAAGTGCCTCTTGTCCTATTGTTTGGCACCACCAAGAAGAGCCTGGTTCCATCCTCCTGAGACCCTCCTTTTAGATATTTATACACATTAATGAGATCTCCTCCTAGTTGTCCCTCTCAAGGCCAAACAAACCCATCTCCCACAGCCTTTATGATTAAGAGAGATGTTCCAGCCCATTAATCCTCTTTGTTGTACTCTGCTGGACCCACGCCAGGAGCTCCATGTCTCTCTTGTACTGAGGAGCCCATTTGGCTTTCACAGAAGCTATACCAACTTAAAAACTCTTCTTTATTTATTTAAAAATCATATTAACATCAGAAAAGAAAAAATAGCATTTTGGAGTTTCTTCAGAAGACATACCTTGAGCTTCTTATTCTGCCCAGGGGCAATTTAAGCTTACATTAGGTTAAACAGTGCAAGAAGCCTTAATCTAGCATTCCAAATTGAAGTGTATTTACCAATGTATATTTTATTTCCCTAGCCCTAAAACCATACCCACACCTGCCAACACATGTTTGTGTACTGATAAACCACTTTTTTAACAGGTCATTAAGTACAAGATGGGTGGAAATACTAGCATCAGGGCATGAATAATTTCATGCCAATCACAGATGTCACTACTGATACTACAACCAAAGTAGTCAGAGAACGGGGGGGGGGGCAGGAAAAAAATTAAACCAAACCAAATCAAAACAAAAACATACACCAGAGAAGTGTTTATATTATTCCTTCTCCAAATTCAATATACCTTTAAAGTCCTTCAGTTTGGTCATGGGATGGAGAAGGAAAACCTGCCAGGTTCTTAATACCAGCAGAACTGTTTCAATCTTATACTATTAGTATACAATAGTAGAAAAAAATTCCAAGTACTCCTGGAATATCTTTTGTTTCAGCCTACAGCACTTTGTACAAATGAGACATACTGTGTCAAGTCTCAGAACTAATGTGTAAATTTATACAGTCATATTTTGGACAACTGCTTGTTATACTTTAAAAGATATTGAGAGTATACAGACATATAATCATCTTGGTGTTCTGTATTTTTAGTTCCAGAAATTAAAATCCATTCTAAAATCTAAATTTTAAATGCAGTAGAATTCAGGAGCTTATTCAACAAGTAGGAATGTACATTAAACAAGAAGTCACTATATAACCCAGGTGTATTTTCCATGATTTTCACACATTGCTTTTCTGGCACCTCATGTGTGAGAGACCAAAACCGTAAATGATTTTACCTTAAAACAATTTCAAAAAGACATTTTTCTGAAAGGAAGATGGATTATGGGGCGGGGGGGGCGAATATCGCTATGGCTTGTTACTCTTTCTTCCTTTTAAACCATAAGACAGAAATCATAGGCTGTTATGAGGTAGTGACTTCAAAGCCTCAAGGCAACAGTTGGGAGAGGGAATTGTTTAATTCTTTTATCAATATATAAGCATTTTCATTGGATTAAAACAAATCCTTTGGTTCTCAAATTTTATCTGCTCACTTCTTTCAAACAAACTAGCATTTGTCAGCAATAGAAAAGGCAGATAGAAGCAAAGTCTTGTGTCAAAAGAATCAGGTTTTGAAATAAAGATTTGCCACAGTTTAAGGTTTTGAAACAAAGTTGTCATTTCAGTCAGTACTGTGAAAGCTGGACTAACATATCTTTGTCTCAAAAAAACACTGAAACAACCAACATAGACTCTTCATCGTCTTTCCTACAGTAATTGTACACTAATTACAGCAAAGTCACTGATATGCTGCACTTACCTTTGGTTCATTGATCACTTCTGATGTAGTGTTCAGCATTCCTTGCCAAATCCTTGAGAGGTCTCGAAGGTTGAAGACATAATGAAACTTGGCTGGTGTGGGTAACATTTTTAGCTTGGTAATCTGCCACAGTCTGCGTGTCAATGGAACTAATTTGGCTACTGTTTTCTTCACATCATCTGAAAATCCCCGCTCACTACAGTAGTGCCCTTCTCCAATTACACCTGTGGAAAATAAAGAATTTTAAAATTGCCAATTTAAAAACACACTATACCAAGAGCAGTGATCACCTGAAATTTTTTTTTTTTTTTTTAGTCCGCAAAACCTTTTCCAGTTTGTTAAAATGGCTTTCCAGTCTTTATTCAAATCTTGAGTCACCCACTCTTAACACCATTCTGCCACCAGCTCACTGGTTATTTAGTTTTTAATTAACTGTGCATTAAAATCTTTTGTTTTCTTCCAAAATAGCTCCCACAGACTTTGAATAGTTAATCCCTTCTCAGAAACCAACACGATCCTGTCCTTTGTCAAAGTCTAGTCATTAGTCACTCATTCTTAGCACCAGTAGTACCTGAGCAGCTCTCCAACATTGTCAATAAAACACCCTCATGTCATTTTTACTAACACTTAGCATACCAATCAATTCAGAGATGTGACTGGACCTGAAAAATTTACAGATTAATGAGGTTGCAGGTGGGGAGTGATTAGTGAATGAAAATGTGCTGGTAAACAACTCAGAGGTGGATTAAGCCTCAATTTTAACCATAATGTTTATAAATAGAAGGGTTAAAAAAATCAACTACTATTTTCAAAACTAGGATGGATACAAAACTAATTTCCCTTTACCAAAAATTTTGTCAATGGAAGAATTAGAAGGTAGAGTGCAGTTGAACACAGAAAATTGTCTCTTCAGCCTCTGTGGAATGTCATTGCGACCTCCCCCAGGGTGGATCATGGCAGCCAAAAACTGAATGTCCACAATGTTGGTAAATTCACCAGGTTTTTCCAGGTTATACAGTCCTTTCTGTTCCATCAGTTGCCTAACTATCTCATTAGTGACCTGTAAAATAATCAGGTTTTTTATAACAGAATATTATACATACAACTAAATGAAATACAAAACATGCTTACATACTTGATAGACTAATAAGAGTGTATCATTATTTTTCTGCCAAGCCCCTGCTTATTTGCTCCAGAATAAAAATGCATTTCTAGGACTAAGCACATTTGAATTGTCCTTTTCACTGGCAATATCTACAGACAAAAATCGTGTGAGTAGAGGGTAATACCTAGCTTAGAACTAATCATAATACAATTTACTCTCACTTGAATGCTGCATGTTTTCCATTTAGGTCACAAATACTTCTCCCTTTTAACACAAATTTTCCATTTTGTTCTAATCAAGCCCAAACTGATGTGTCTTCACATGTTGCATATGATACAAAATATTTTTATTAAATTTCCATCTGTAACAATCACAACTCTGGTTTTCAAACTGCAAACACAGAATTAGGTCCATACAAAGAGTGTTAGGCCCTTTTCTTTAGCCATAAATGAACACCCTCCTTTTCTGTGTGACCAGCTGAAACCACCCTACAGGCAGTACATTCTACAATTATACTTGTATAGAAATTATAACATTAGTTTCCCAAAGCAATATACTTCAAAACAATCTTGTCAATGTAATAAAGATTACTTCCATTTCTTCTAAAGCAGAGAAGACACTCCTTACCTCTCAGTTTTCACAGTATTTTAATTATTGCCCACAGTGTCAATTTGCAATCACAATTTGCATGCCAAGAGCTTTTTTTATTTTAATTAAAAAATTACTTTTGGTAAAAAAAATATTATTAAAATTATATACGCATGATTTAAAGAATACTCAAACTGCTTCTTGTAGTCTGCATGTTTATTTTTAATTAATTCATGACAGTATAAAGCATATAGGTCCTTTAAAATGACTGTTTAAAGATAAAATACTACATATCAAATTTACCCTCTTCTGACTAATTGAGAAGCAAATTTTATGGTGTAGCAAGGAAACAAAGAAAAGATTTTTTTGTCTTCATTTTTCTTCTTTTACAAACTAACCTGGTCTCCCCATTCATTTATTATGGGCATGTTCACATCATCAATGAAGACTGTCATCTTTTTGCCTGCAGGTGGACCATAAGTTGTGCCCATGCGCTTATCCACAAAGCTTTCTATTGTACGCTGTTAAAAAGCAATTAGCAGCATAGTTACAAAGAGCACTTGTTTTCATATATGCTTCAATCATTTAAACATATTGATGGTTCTGTTATATAGAATTTTACTAAGTAAGGTTTAGGCAAGACATCTGCTGGACGTAATTGCACTAGTTGAACTAGAATGTCTGAAATCCCAAGCTATACAACACAAGGCTGACATTAAATACAGCAAATGTCTAGACAACCATGCCTAACAGTTTCACAACATTTGAATACATTTCACACTTTTATTTCTTTTTATTCATTTATCAGCAAAATTGATGGCTACTAGCAATAAGAATTAAAGATGTGATTCTGGGAGACCTTTCCAGTGGGTATCAATGTATTTCATAAATGTGAACAGTGATAATTAAACTCACATACACAAATAGACTTGATGAAATAATTTTGCCTAATAGTAGACTTACCACTACTGTTCTTTTCATCATCTTTCCATTTCTCTGTTCTTCTTAAGGTCCAGTTTTTATTTACTCTATACCAAATGAAAGCTCACTTAACCATGCATAGTTATTCTTCAGTATAAACCTAAATATATGCATTCTTACACTGTGCCTAGGCTCATGTCTTCTTACACAAGTGGCACCAGGTAGACCAAGATATTAAAAAGTCTGAGTAATAAAACACATGTGCCATAACAGACAATGTGTTTTGATTTGTCAACAGAGACTCGATTGTTAGTCTTGCACATCTATTTCAGATGTCTTGATAATCAGACTCTCACCTATCAACATTTAAATCTACATTTATTTTATAAAAATATGTTACTTTTTTGCATATATCCAAATCAATAGAAGGAAAAATATTAAGGCAATTTAGACCAAAATTATATTCTTGTATATTAAATACATTAATAGTTTTTACTATACTATAGAGCTGGGTGACAGGTGACATATCAAGCTTATCGACAGCACTTCTGATTACAGTCCAGACAGTGCTTTCCCTTGGCATACCAAACTGCATTAAAAATATTTCCCATATATATTGCCAGCAGGTTAAAAACACTTGGAATAACTGAAATTATCTCGGTAGAAATTTAGACAAGCAGTATAGTTCAGGATTTAAATATTCATAGTTGTATTTAGAGAAGCTGCACTGCATGTGTGAACTTTTCAATGAGTAATTGAATTTACTGAAATTTAAACTGCAGACAGCACACTTTTTATGACAGATTGTTGTGGGTAGCACTTATTTTACCCATGGCACCTAGTGAAATCTGACAGCTCTTCCCAGTTGGTGAGAACTGATACATTTGACATAAAAACATTACATGTGATGAAGAAAATAATATGCATGGTGTTTTAATAGTACAAGAACAGCTCAATAACTATGGAAGAACTTGAAGGGAACATGTTCTTTTACATAAGTCTTGAAACATGTTAGAATGCTTAGACTATTTGAGCAGGTGCTTCTTTTGTTGTTCAGAATCACTTTCAGAAGCATCCTCCTGGCAAATTCTCAGAACATTCTCTGAATCCAGTCACATTGTATTAGAAGATTAATGACTACTATACCTGGAAAATTAATGGGGTAGTTGCAGATGAAAAATTTAAACTCTTACTCATGTGTCTTTCAGGGTTATATTTTGACATAAAACCTTTGATGGTAACAGTCTTTGCAGTTCCTTGCTCACCAATCAGTAGGACAGCCTAGACAAAGACAACATCAAAATAAGATGAAACACAAGAGCTGAGGGTCTTGGCAAAGGCTCAGCAATCCCGTTAACTTCTAAATTGAAAAGAAAGTAGAAAAGTTAAAGTGAGTTCTCAACAAGGGTTCAGAATGTCTCAGACTTTAGCAGGCCTGGCAGTTCATAGTCATGTCAGTCAGCACAACCAAACTAACAAGGAATGTTGATTGTTTGAAAAAGGCTGCATTGTCCAGAGACAGCATCTGAAAGATATCAACCGCATATGTAACATAATTTTGGTGAAGAGCAGGGTTGCATAACCTAAAGCTCCTTGAACTCTGTAACAGTCCTGTGCTGATAGAGTTTGTATCAGCAGACTCTGATATGAGTCTGCTGCCCTATGTGCTCCTCCTTCTCCAACAGGTACATGAAAATTTGGTTCTCTTCTGACTTGATCTCAGCTGTAATTACAGTTGCTTCCGCTACTGCAAGAATGGGTGAAAGAAGACAAAAATGTGGGAGCTGTGAGTATTCAAGAGTTCAAGCATATTTACATAAATGTACCTTCTGGAAAAAAATTTTCAAAAACAAACAAACAAAAAAAAAGTGTTCTTCCTTTTCCATAACATTTTGCTTCTAATTCAAAACCATTATCATGTGTACTGTTTGCACTATTTTGATGTGAAATACAGAAAAAGTACCTTGCCCTGTTTTGCAATGGTTTCAATAAGGAAATCCATTCTCACATTATCAACGTTAGGCACAAGAATGGAGCTGTACTCTGGTATACCACTACTGGGATATACATACTCCTCAACATGTGTATTCCAGTGCATCCATTTACCTAATAAGAAAGAAATTAATTCTTTAGAAATAACAGGTATTATCACTTCCTTTATTTTCCACTGAGCTGACTCATCACTCAGTGCTTGTCTCACATACAGCAATCCCACTCTATACTCAGACTTAAACTAAAAAAAGAATCATATAATCATAAAATCCCTCACATTGTATCTAAGAGGCTTAATCCTCTTTCCTACGTAAATTATGACAAAGACAAGGATTGTCTGTTTTTGTTGACTTGGCAGTTCATCATCACAAAGTCCACAAAGCTCTCTGTAGCAATGTATCCACATTCTGACTTCTCACTGGAAAGAAGGGGAAAAGTTTAACACAACACCATTGGTAAAGTGTAGCTGTAAAACAAAACTTGCTAAGGGACATAAAAGTCAGCTATGAAATGCTTCTGAATTAATTCTTTAAAAGAAGCACAATTTAAAAATTTTTACATTTTATCCCACATGATCCAGCTGGGTTACTAACCATCAGATGACACATAAAAATCAAACATTGTATCTTCACTGCCTTCTGGGATACAGGGAAGATCAAGCTTTACTGCCGCATGGTTTCGAAGCCAGTACTCCATTTTGCATCTGTCCTCCAGTTCTAGCAATGCTCCTACACTCCACATGAGGGAGAAGATGTACAGCCTTTCCAGGTATTTTGGAGTTAGTTCACCTTGCTCCTGAAAGATTGAGTTAGGATTTTACTTTCAGTAGCCTAAAAATTCTACTTGATAATCATTAGTAACATCAGGTTGAAAGACTTCAGTCATACTTAAACTTCCAGATGTCTTCAATGAACAGATAAAATCAATAAAAACTGATAGCAATTGACAAAAAAAAAAAAAAAGGACAATTGACAAAGCATGCCATATTCTAAGTCATTAAAGAATCACTTGTCTACAAAACTCCATGACTTAAAACTATCTCCAACAAATTAAGTAAATATAAAAAGCGTCACACTACTTACCTTAGGTGGGATAAGGCCCTGCAGAATATTGATGCTCTGCATAATCACAAAGGCTTCCAACATCTCCATCTTGCTATGCAGAGACTGAATGCTGAAGCGGTATAAATCTGGGAATGATGATGAATACAGCTGATGTAGAACTTCAGCTTCTTGGAAGGAACATCTTTTCAGAAATGCCTGTTGCAAAGCATGTGAAGGAAAAAAAAAAATTTTAATTCCCAATGTAAGTCTCTTTGAATTAAAGTATAGTAATTGAAAAGGTTCAACAAGGAGGGAGGTAAGGGGCTATAATGTCATCAGGATATCACTTGAAAGTAGGAGATAACTCATGACTGATAATGCAAAATAAAATATGTTTCTCTATTTCTGCTGTCTTTGCAGATGAATTTATAGCACAGTTTAAGGTGAAACATTCAAGAAGTTATTTTCCGCAAATTTGAGCAGAGGCAAAAATACAAGGAGGTAGAGCTGTGAGAACTTAACATCAGTAGGTCCTATGCAGTGTTGTAAGCACAGAAAAACAGTAGAAGAGGAATCTCATGGCAGCCACTGTCCTAGATGCATAACTTGCACTTAACACTTTACCAAGTATCCACATCAGTTCTAAAAATTAAAAAAAATAAATTAAATTAAAAAAAAAAAATAAGGCCTGGCAATAATATACATAAGGCATTAGTGGTGACTGCATATATTTGCATTAGTAAAAGTGAAGTTTAATCAGCCAAATTTTCAGTAAACATATTAAACATATTTTTTCATAATAAGAATATAATTTTGGACTTGGCAAAGGAATTTCTCAAATGAATTAGTGATGATTCTCAAATATTGCTAAGAGCTATAACTGAACAGGCAGTTCCATGGGATTTAATATCATTCTAAAAGGGAAAAGCTCCAGACACTACTAGAGAAGTGCAGCAACAACCCTCTACAGCAACCATTAGTGCTTAACAAGCAACAAACCTCCACAGGCAACAAGTCACAGAACACAGGCGCTTCTGACACAGGAAGGAGTCTCTCATGACAATCCCCACTTCTTTCCCTCTTTATTGCTTAAGGTTAAACTGGCTTCTGATGCTGGTGGGCCTTGTTGCTCCTCACCTATTCTCAGGGTGTTATACCTGACCGGCCATTTCAAATCTGCACGTGGATAAGAAACTTTGTCTATGCTGCCAGAAATCACAAGTTTACAGTCTTCCTCATCCTGATAGTTTCTGTTCCAAATGCCATGCTCTAGGCACACTTTACCCAGAGGGGCTCCCACTGTCTCCAGACCCAAAAAACAGGCATCAGGCACTACCTGGCACTCAAGGCTTAGACAGCAGTGTACTGTCTCTTTGGATTTACGTCTGTGCTGAAACCTCTAATACACTAAGGACAGTGGTTATGGGCAAACCATGGCCTGTGGCAAATCAACTTTTACTCCACTGCCAGGCAAATCAGGGATTTATGGACAAGGAATCCAGGTACAAACAAGCAAGCTATAGAAAGCTTACAAGCATGAGAACCTTTATGGGTTAAAAAAATAAGAAAGTCAAGAATAACACAGAGTTACCATAACAAAAGGCTGACATCTGAAAGCTAATATGAAGCCAACTGTATTTTCTTAGGGCTACTAAAGCAACACTAGGTAAGGATCAGTTGTATTTTCCACAGGTATTCTATTTGATTTGGAAAATGAAATGACAGGATGAGATTGTGAAACATTATTTTTTTAAAAAATTATTTTAAAAAACTGATTAATGTGATAACTGCCAGAAAGGACACTAAAATTTAGTCTGTTAGCTCATAGTAACTTATAAAGCTTTATTCTTTTGAGTCTGAAAAAGAGGGGGATAAATACACTATGGTCTGGATGGTGTTCTAACTTTGTAAACAGGAAATTATTCCTATTTTAGTATTAAAGATTAAAGACCATATAAAGGAATTTAATTTGGGATTATACTGAAGAAAGCTTTATTAACTTGGTTTTTAGGAGAAGGTAGTTAAGTATCTACATGATCACAGGAATCAGTTTTAGCCACGCAGAAGAAAGTTTTCATTTTTGATACTCATGAGAATCTGCATTTTATCAAAGCAAAATAATGCCAACAAAACATACTCAACAAGATGGACTAGACAAGAAAAAAATACTAAGAAAATAAATTAATATTTCTTTTAATTCAGTTTTTTTAAAAGTGTTAATCCTGAGGAGTCTACCTCACCAATAAAGTTCTAGGGCAATACAGGGCTTAAGAATTTAAAAATAAAAAAGTAAAATCAGATTACTTTTTTTTTTTACTAGTATTGTCTGCATTTTTTTTAAATGTAATAAAATTGTAAGTAAATGCTGAAAGCTTTGTTGAAAGATATTATGGAACATTAAGTAGATTCTTGGGAACTTGTATTTCATCTTTACCAAGAGTTTTGCTACACAGAAAAAAAACCCAGCATGCTGAAGTCTCAAAATGTATAATTCACTATACCATTACCAGCATTCAATCAAGATTAGGATTGGGTTTTACTGGTTTTTGCAATACAATACATAAAAGAAAAGAAAAAGACTATAAATCACTCTGATAGTTCAATATATGATATACTGCTTTTGACTCCAAACACACCTAAAACATGTTCTGCTGTTCTAAATTATTCATTCCATGCCAGAGAGACAGCAACTACTGCTTGGTTCTTCAGATATTTTGCTTCTAGAAATGTTAACAGACAACCAAGTAAGAACATCAATTTAAAAATTACTTACTTGGATGCTGAATTGACTTTATATCTGGTTCTAAATCCCAACTGCAATTAATTTTAAGAAATATCAAGAGAACTTATATTTTCTTGAGGATTTAAAGATTCCTAAATTAACTTGTTTACTCTTTTTTCTTGCTTGGTCTGCAGCTGTACTAGGGGCTGACTGTCAGGTAGTTAGAATTTTGACAAATTGGTTGTTCCTCAATTGCATACAATACTATGAATTACAAATTTGCCCCATAGTGAAATAGTAATGGTTTTTTACAAGGGTACTATGTTAACTGTGTTCCACAAAAAAAATCATTCACTCTTATATAAACTACCAGAAACACTGTATTTTTAGTACTCATCTCTAAGCTTATACAGAGTAAAAGCTATTTCATAACAAAAGGCACAAAAATAGGAATAGGTCCTGGAGTAACAACCATGATGTGTTGAGTAAGCAACAAGTAAAACTTTAAATACATAAACAATCACTTAACTACTGCACCTCAAGGATAGGACTCCAGTTGAGAACTGATGAGCTCATGAATACCATCCCATTTCTTGAAACTGTTGCTGGAGAAGCATTATCAATATTATGAGGTTCAAAGACTATTTTGCAGTTTGGCGCCATAGGTATCCGATCGCCATTTGCTAGTGTGAGAGTTCTGTTGTCATCCAGGACAGAATTAAGGTTTTCAATCCAAATGGCATCAACTGGACCATCAAGAACTATCCAGATGTGGTCACCTATAATCCAGAATAACAGAGAAAAAAGCCAATGGAGGAAACTGAGTTTCCTTCAGGCCCTGTTTCTTATTTCTGCAAAAAAATTTTGAACTAATTCTGAATTCATGCACACAGGTAGACTCTCAGGTTTTAATACAATTACCATTTCCAACACTCAGTTTCAATTAAGAGCTTAATTTTGTCACCTATTGATAATAATAATCCATTGTTCAGTACATAAAGTGCCATCAGCATAAGTGACCAGTTTTTAATATTCTGAAAGTTTTAATAGTCTGAAAGAGTTTTATGGATCCAGTCTTCAAAATAGTAATAAATTAGGTTTATTTCAAGTTACATAAAACCATGTAAGGAAGATAACAGCTATTTAAATTTAAATACCATTCACTTGTTTCCAAAGAATTCAAATAAACAAAGAGAAATAAAATTAAAACAATACTTGAAACTCACTCTTTCAAATAGCATGCTTATTGTCGTAAGTAAAAGAGGTCCATTAAGAGAATATTCTCACTGTTTGTTCTGCTTGTAAACTTGATCCAGCTCCCTTATAATACCTTCCTTGGCTTTCAATTTAGTAGGATAAATGGATCTTAAAACCTGCCTCTGTTTCCTAGGAGTATCTGGGTCTGTTCTGCTCAGCTCTCTTGGATACTGAGCAACAGGCCTGGCTGGAAGGAGATCCCATCTTGGCTTCTGGCTCCCCATCCCTTAGGGAGCAGTCAGCCCCGCTGTGCATTGCTAGACAGCCCTTTAGTGAGAGAGCTGCCTTCAGAGTGAGTCCTTACTATCTAGGCCTGGATGGCTTGGAGCATTGCTAGGTACAAACTAAGCGGGTTCTGGATGAAAAACTTTTTCTGTTTAGAGGCCTTTTAAAGTTACAGTTCAGGCATCTCAAGTATGAGATGGTCTGGAGTTCAATATATAAAGAGACAAAACAGAATTTTTGCAGAGTGAATATGAGACATTCATATGAGTGTGCTAATTTATATTTCATCCTGAAATGAAAAATCAACAGTTAACACTATGCTACATCCTCCAGGGTGCTACATTTCTAGACTTGAGACAAATCTCCAGAAAATTAAATTTAAAAGTATTTTCTATTTTAATAGTATCTGTATTCTTGAAAACAAAGAATTCTTTTAGGAAAATAGACAGGTCAACAAATCTTAGAATTTTCTTTTTCCCTTTAGTCCTTAAGGTCTAAGGATAAAATCACATACTAATTTTCAGACAGAACAAGGAAGAATCCATCTAGTATCAGACTACCAAAGTCACTCTTTTACTTAATACTGTGGTCTAAGAATATATGTCAGTATTATTCTAGGCAGAAATTGGTTGTCTAAATAGAATAATCTAGTGCCATTTGAGATGGACTATGATATGTGCCGAGCTAGCTGGTATGACACAACGGATGAGACTCACTCACTTTTAATATGGCAGCTGGAGAAGAGGCAGAAATCCTGACAGAACGAAAAATTTTTACAGTATACCAGAATTGGGGGAACTGACTCTTACCTTCCATTTTTTTCCATACAAGGGCTTAATAGTTTAAAGAGAGGATCCAGCAAGTTCAATGAAATAGTATTTGTTACACTACACAGTTTGAACACAAAGCATGTAGAATAAAGACTATACAATGGACAGAAGTTTTTGCAGCAATTTTCCCATGCTCCTATGTAAGTAAAGAAAACAGGTTTGCTAACATGCTTTACAGAGACGTCCTGCAGCTTGTTTTATTTTGGAGGGAAGTGTTTTTCCTTATACCTTTCTTGGTTCTTAAAGTTTTTCTCCAGAGTGTTGAAAATATTCCATCTGTCCAATCATTTGTTGCCACATCGAGTCGTCCAAACATTTGCGGAGCAGTTATGGCTTTAGGATTCATTCTCATTTCACGATGTGGCTGTCCACAGTCTATGAAGGCAGATCATCAGTTAGTTTTTGTACAGCTTTTCAGTAGTCAGTGAGTTTTGACAAATTCAAAATCATTACACCCAAACTTATGCTTCAATACATATTCACAATTTTAGGATGTTGAGTATTTATTTGGAAAACTTAACTCTTGCTATACATCAACATTTGTTAATTGGAGACGTCAAAACAAAGCAGAACAAAGTTCTGAAAGTATAATTCACATTTCATAGCTTCACTGGGAACATAAGTACAGCAATATTAAATTTATTCAAGGTTTAGTTTAATATTTTGAAGACTTATCAAACAATAGAGTTTTATAACCTTTGGTTTGGATGCACACTTTTCAAACCCAATGGCTTAATACTAGACAGATGCTCCAAATTACTTATTGTTTGTTTGGGGTTTTTGTTTGGTTGTTTTTTTTTCCCTTTGCCCTAATGTGCACTTGCATACATCTTGGAATAGGTAAAGCAATATGATATTGTCATAGCCCTGGGAATTCTCTTAGGCAGCTAAATTCTATCTAGTCATGATCATATAACCTTTACGTTTTTCCTCAATAGTAACAACTTAAAAACTCCTATGTCACACATCTTTAGAAAACCCCATATTCAAACTAGTCAGGAACCAGTAAAAAGATGCTGAAAGAAAGAGATACAAAAAAAAAAAAGGGAAAAAAAAAGCTAATTTTAAAATATCTTCATTATATTAAGAGTTCACTAACATAAAAGATATGAAAAAAATCATGTAGTTTCATGAGATTATGTGAGAATATCAGCTTTGAGAAAAGTGTTGTTGTGGTTTTATCTTGGTAGTAGTCAGCAACTCAGTGGTAGAAAAAACACAGAAAAATAGTATAATGCAACTATCTGTTCTTTCTGCTTTTTTTCCTAAATGGAACAGTTATTTACACCACAGTATAGAGCTTACAGTGTTTCATAAGCACAGCAGGGTACTGCATGTATTGTGGAACTGATTTTTACAGAAGCTATCCTTTTCCGGAAAATTGTTTAAGCAACTTGTGAAGTGGGGTAACACAAGCTTACATCAAAAGAGACGTTTTTTCTCCCCCAGCTACGACCTTCCAGTTTAATGAGCTCAAACAGACATTCTCTAATATCTTTGAAATACTTAGAAATATCTTAGAAATACAGCGGACAAAAAACCCCCACACATTCCAGCCAGGACACAAAACGAATACCCTGTAAGACTTTTTCACTGCCCTAACCACGAACTATTTCCCAGAAGTAAAAAATGATAGATGTAGTTATTTCATACTGCAGATAGAGATCCTGTCAGTGAAATGTGTTCAAAAAGAACTAAATACTTCTAATCTCTTCTCTGGATGACCAGTGATAGGGAATGGCCTGAGGTTATGCCAGGGGAGGTTTAGGTTGGATATTAGAAAAAGGTTCTTCACCCAGAGGGTAGTTGGGCACTGAGCAGGCTCCCCAGGGGAGTGGTCACAACACCAAGCCTGACAGAGTTTAAGAAGCCTTTGGACAATGCTCTCAGGCACAGGGTATGATTTTTGGGGATGGTTCTGTGCAGGGCCACAGGCTGGACTCAAAGATGCTTGTGCATTCCTTCCAACTCAGAATACTCTATGATTCTGTGGTTAGGGAAAGGTTTCAGCATTACCTCAGCCAAACCCAGGAGATGCTTTAATCACTTGTCTGAGCTGCCTACCTAGACAGTACTTCTCCTGCTCGATGTTTCTAGAATAAAAACTTCTGATGTAAGTATCATAACATGGAAAATAGGACATGAAGTATATGACTTTCAATGTCAGATACTTTTTAGCTTTAAAAGATATTATTACAATAATTAAAATCAACGCACAAACTGATACCAGTAATATTTTCCTCAGTGAAGGAATTAAGGTTTTCTGTGAAGAAACAAAGTGGTTTAAAGTTTACAACATAACAGTTCAATAACAGTTTACAAGACACATACCCACATACCTGTCATTGCTTTCATTAAAGTGTGGATACAAGTAGTTTTTCCTGCACCACTAGGTCCTAATGTCATCAATCCATGCCTTACTCTCTGGGTTTCAAAGAGCTGGATAACTTTCAGTTTCCAAGGAGGATGACAAACTAGTCCAGCTTCCTCCACCTAGAGATAATGACAGAAAACCAAGTTACTATTATTTTAGTGGAGAAGATATTTTGATGTTTTAACAAAAATATATATCTTCAGTAGATCACTACAATCTTCATAAAGGTTTTGTGTATATACAAAAAAAAAAAAAACACAAACTATTGGAAAAAAAAGAGACTTGCTACTCAAATATATATTCAGAAAATATAAAATATGATAAACCATCCTTTTCCTAGCTCTTCTTAGGGGTAAAAAAAATCATTCCAAGGAAAAGCAAAGCATTTTAGAAACACCTTTGTTATAATGTATTTCATAGCCACACAGGATTTTCCACTTGCTTTTACATTTGCTCCTCAGAAGAGCTGCCTTTTTATGATGATGACTTGTATTTCTAAATGTTTAAAATAACCAAAAATTTTACTGCAAAACAGTTTTAAATATTTCTTAGTATACAGACAGATCTCTGACTAACTTCTTATAACACTCTTCCAAGAAAACTGATGATCTTTTTCAGAATTAAATATCATATTCTTGTTAACATGTTCCAATTTAGAACCAGTAAAAAGGAGTATTCTCCCTATAATGGTATTGCTTTTGCTTGTGAAAATGACTCTGCTCAATGTGAACCAGAAAGTATATAGCTAGTAGAGAAAAACTTGACCTGTCTCCTAAGGATTCATAGCACATGTTTTTGACAGTCAAAAAAATTCTAAAACTTCAAGATCACGTTATAAAGGTGAATCTCTCAGAACAACAATCAGATTTTAATTCCAGTATAATCTCTGTTTAACAAAGATCTCAGAAAACAGGACCAACTTTTTACTAGTAAGATAGAACTCAGCTTTTGCAATTAGTCACGTAGTCAGTAGAGCCATCAAACTGGCACTACCACCTGCTATATCACTTGCATAATGAAGCTCATACCAGTTCAACTTATTTAAACTCTCTCTGCAAGGAAGCCAAGAACAGCAGGCAGAAGATGAATTCAGGAACAGCAACAAGGAAGTCTACAGTGCCACTAACTCCTTACCATTATGAAGAACACCAGTGTGGAAGCAATGGAGTTAGCAAAACCATGAAAACATCCTAACTCCATTTTCAAGGATCACAATAAAACTCTGTTCTTTTACATCTTAAAAACTCTCACAAGCAAACCAACCAAGTTATCTTTCTTTTCAGTATGGAATATAGCCTTCTGATTTGTTTACAGTGTCAATATATATATAATATATATCCAAATATATCCGAAATCTGATACAACAGATTTCTGATACAACCTGATTTCTTTCACATGTAAAACAAGACTGTCATGTTAGCTATTTCTTCATTGTAATACAATGCCATCAGTGGAGACTTCTCTTTAAAATTTCTAAAACTCATGAATTTTATAATAATTTTGTGGACAAGGTGAGTGGACTTTATAAAGTCTTGTGGACTTTATGAGTAAAACAGTATAGTCACAAGAAGACTTGGCATGTTCTCAAAAAAAAATGTTCTCTGTTAACAGTAGTAATATGTAGTGAGTCTCATTGGGATGGAGTTGATTTTCTTCAAAGTAGCTGATGTGGGGCCATCTTTTAGATTTGTGATCAAACCAGTGTTGATAAGACCAGTGTTTTGGCTATTGCTTAACTGTGTTTCACAGCATCAAGGCCTTCTTTGTCTCTCACTCTGACCCATCCACGAAAGCACTGGTGACGTGCAAGAGGCTGGGAGGGAACGCAGTTAGGACAGCTGACTGACTGACAGAAGGGATACTCTGCACCACAAAATGGGCTGAAAAGAATCTTTAAAGGTCATCTAGCCCAATGCCCCTGCAGTGGCAACATCATGAACAGCAATAAAACTGGGTGGAAGTTTCTCCAAAGTAGCCATTTGCTCAAAGACTGGCTGAAAAAATAAAAAAAAAATCAGTCTGCCGGTGGTCAGTAACTGCTTTTGTATCACTTCTTTCTACTTTTTTTTTTGCATTTATTAAACTGATTTGATCTAAACCCATGGACTTTTTTTCACTCTCTTCTCCCCTTCTGAATCTCTCCTTCAAACTGCTGGGGAAAGTGAGCAAGTGACTGGCTGTTGGCTTAGTTGCGAGAGATAAATCTATTATATCTGTATTAGATATACTGACCTAATATGCATATAAAATAGCTATTTTATATATACATGAAAATAATACATATCTAATCTATTAGATGTCTATTATATATATCTATAATATATCTATTGTATAGGTACATAAATTCTATTCACAAGTTGGTCCTATTGAAATGCTACAAACATCTAGTGGGAAATGAAATAGAAGTGCCATTTTATGTAAATATTTTCTCAAATTCATGTTCCAATTTGTTAGACTTTATACAAATATTTAGTCCTGGGTCACATAAGGCAAACTTACCTATATGCATTTTTCAAACAGGACCATACAAATGATTCACAAGAAAATACAGGACACCACAAACACAACTCAGTGACCTCCTGAAGAATAATTTTAATAATAATATGCCAATGGGAAATATTTATGGAAAAGCTTATTTTTCCTATAAATAGTAAAGCATAATATTACCAATTGTATTGGTTCAATAACAATAATTTCCTTAGATGTCACATCATAATGTCACATCACCACGGCAGCACAGATAAACTGAAACATCACCTGTTTGTCAATGGCAGCTTCAAGTTCAGGATAGCCAACTTTATCAAGCTGGATATCTGGAAACAGATCTTCAATTAGACTCAGGAATAAGGGCTCATCTTCATCAATCTAGTGAAAGTCAGGGAAAACAAAAAGCTGCACAGATTAAAACAAATTTTGTTTATTCTATCATCTTTTAAAAAACCCCAATCCCTTATGCCCACAGATTTAAAGAAATATTTGGAGCATAAGGAATCAAGTATGGTAAATTCTCTAGGTGCTAAACCCCAGCAGGACACAGCAGGAAGAGATCATGTGATGTTTCCACTCATTAAAATAAACCACTGACATACAGACTGAATTTCTTAAGTAGATTTTAGCAATAACATTCTTTGTCTAAGATATTAAAAAAAAAAGACAACAGAAAAGAAATACCAAACCAGCAGAAGAGGTTTGTTAGCTATTTAGACAGGTGAGATGGTACTCACTACTGTAAACAGCAGATTATTCCAAAAGAATGACTAAATCTTTAAGGTCAAAGTTTCCAAAGTTACTACACAGACATACATTTTTGTCACTTATTTCTAAAGGTAGAAAGGGAAATATGGAAAAAAAAATTCTGAATGATTCAAGGTTCAACCCAGGCAAGAAGCCAAGCAACACACAGCCACTCACTCATTCCCTCCTCAGCCCCATATACAGAGTACTACGAACAAAATTATCTCTATCCCCACCAAAATATTCCACTCAGACAATGAAACATTTCCAAGCTATCTTCAGTGTAAAGGTCACATCCAATCTTCCAGTGGTCGCGTAGCTCTGAAGTGCAGTTTAAGTAATTTATCAGTCCCTCAGAACTTACTAGTTTAGACAGGTTCACATCTCTCAGCACACGCATGACAATGGTAGATTCAGTATCTGTGGGATTTGCTCTTTTTGCTGCTCCTAATGTACGTAGAACAGACAATATATTCCGCAAGCCAAAGTCATAGTGCACCTAGAAGATATGTGAAGTCTGAGAACATTTTCCCCAAGTTAACAGTGATGAAACAATTTTTATTTACTATTAAAGATACAGATACATATGAGGAGTGGCACATGTGGTTCAAATGCCTCCAAACATCCAGTCTTTGACTGTGTGACTAAGGGTGACTTTACTCTCCAACTCTGCTACCATGTACTAAAATGTGAGGTGTGACAGAAAAAAAAAGAATCTTAAGTCCTAGAATGAAGACAAGGCTCCCAAGGACTATTAAGAAGTACTTCATCAGTATTATTTTGAATTCGCTGTGGTCCTTGGAAAGTGACTTTGAGAAACATCTGAACAAGCACAGAGAGCACAAACCAAACGACTCTCAATCCACTCTATAGGACCAACTAGTATATAAGCCCTTGGTCTCAATAATCACCATTCATGAAAGATAAATCTTAATAATAATCAGTATTCTGAATGACAGTCCCATTCTTGCATAGGCAACCTGTAGCAGGACAATCCTCCAGGACAGCAGAGGGTTGCCTTACTGAACTGCAAGTCTCATTTAGCTTATGTAGTGAACACAAACTTTTCCATTTTCTTCACATGAATACTTAGTGACATCATACACAGTTTTTCCCTAAAATAGCTTTCTCCCATATGAACATAATCACCTGCTTTGACAGCTGTTCTTCACACAGCTTGTACAGTGTAAAGAATTTCCTTGCCAATAAAACATTAGCAATGAAACCACAACTAGCCAATTTAACACGGATTATGATTTGGCGATCGGGAACCATCATAGCCACTGAACGGAAATTGATCTTCAAGTTTTCAGGAAGTTCTTGCCGTCCAGCATATCCTGGATTCTGAAGAGAAAAACAGGTTTTGAAGTCGAGTGCACCTTGCACAAACAGAAGGATCAACAAAGCAACATGTAATTTGCTTAGATAAAAATAATTTTTTGGCTTTAAATCACCTGTAAAAATTAATTGCAATGTAGATTTACCACCATATCTCTACAGAAATTTTACCTTTTTGCAGTCATGAGATATGAAAAATTTTCCACCTAAACACTTACAATCTGAGTTTGCTTTATAGGCTCTATTTTTACTGACTCATTCTACCTACATGTTTATGATGGTTTTTATGTAGGTATAGCAAAAAGCATACTTTGAGAGCAAGAATTTGGCATGCAGAAGCAATGTGAAACTGAGATAATAACTTGAATTTATAGTGCTAACTGCATTTGTTAATTGTATGTGCTTGATACTATTGAAAAAAGACCCTATAATCTGTCTTTGTAGTAATGTTTCTATTAAAAAACATTCTCAAACTATCAGTGAGTTACTTCTAAGAACTGACATAAGAGTTAACAAGTTCATCTAACATATCAGTTTAGACTTCATTATTGTACAGTAATCGCTGGCATAATAGAAACTTATTGAATACCTACCATAGTAAGAAAGATGCCGAATTCTGGGTTCATTTCCACATGGTCTCCATCAGTAAAAATAAATCTTTTTTTACGTTCCTTCTTACATGTCAGCACAATTGCTATTTGCTGTGCAGCCACCGAGAGTACTGGTAAATCAATTCGATTGAATTCATCAAAGCAACCCCAGGAGCCAGACTGAGCAAGACCTTCAAAGAGAAAAGTAACTAAGCATATGACCATTATGCTGTTAACCCTTTTTCGGTGCAATTCACAAGTCAAAAAATCAGGTTAATCTACCTCAGGGAAGAGAAAAAAAAAAAAAAAAGGTTTCTATTTTTGAGGGTTGGGAAAGAGACAAAGAGTTTTAATTCTTTTTTCAAGTAAGAATTCACAAAGTTCCAAAAGTAAGATTGTCTAAGACACTACATCCTTTGATTTCTGCTCCTTTTCTCAGTATCCTGAATGTTCTCTTATTCCTCTTTACCCCAGAAAAAAAAGATGCTGCAGGGATTCTATGAAAATGAAAAGTGTTGTCAATAGCTTATTGCACATATTAAAATGAACAGTACAGGTTGCTTTCAAGAAAAGAGAACTTAGGGGTCAGTCTGTGCCAGAACTGCATTCTTCCTTAGATATTTTGGGAAAACAAAATAAAAAAAAAATTCACCAATACAGTCACTTGTAACTATACCATAGTGAAGAACCCCCAACTGACCTCTAATTTGACACCTGCAAAGACTGACTGGTGACTAAAAAGAGATCTCATCTAAGCCTAACACACATTCTATTCATGCATTTACTCCAACTGATAGGAACTTCTGACATTTGAAGGAGCCAAAATACTGAAATTGGAATTCAGCACATTCTATCAGTTCAGCAATAAATTTCACAGTGTTTTATTTTCCTTCTTGATTATTTCAAGTGACTTGATGTATCTCTTCATAAATTGCCTTACATTTTCAGACATTTCTATTTCTTGGAGATAGTGTTGAAACTGTATTTTATATTCATAACAAGATACTAGTTACTTGCATTTTAAACCATCTGCTGGTTACGTGTTGACCTTCTTTTCTAAGTATGTTTAGCATTTGCAACTTTCACATAGTTCATAAAATCATATAATCACAGAATACCCTGAGTTATAAAGAACTCATGAGGATCAACAAGCTCAATTCCTGACTTCACACAGGGTTACCTAAAAGTTAAACCATATATCTAAGATTGTTGTCCAAACGCTATTTGAATACTGATAGGCTTGCAAATATGATTACTTCCTTGGTAAGTTTGTTCCAGTGTTTGATCACACTCTCAGTGAATTTCCTAGTATCCAATCTGAACTTCATCCAATGCAGCTTCAAGCCATTCCCCCATGTCCTATTACCAGACACCAGAGAGATCAGCTCCTCGCTCTCCACTTCCCCTCATGAAGAAGCTATAGACAGCAATAAAGGCACCCCTCAGTCTCCTTTTCTCTAAGCTTATCAAAAGTAGTATATCCAGCTGTTCCACTTGAATCATGCCCTCTAGTTCTTTCACCATCTTTGTTGCTCTCATTTGGACACATTCTAGTATTTTTATATGCTTGTATATTGTGGGCCCCAAAACTACACAGAGCACTGGAGACCAGGCCACTCCGAAGCTGAGTATAGTGACACAATGACTTCCTTTGACCAGTTAGTTATACTGAGCTTAGCACATTCCAAAATGACTCTTGGCCAACATCTTACCTTTGGTCCACATCTTACCTTTGAAGATCCTTCCAAGTCCTCGGAAATCCATCTGATCTGAGCAGTTGAAGACCACTACGTATTTTCCAAGGCACCGTCCCATATCTTTGACGGTTTCAGTTTTTCCAGTTCCTGCAGGTCCCACAGGTGCCCCACCCATGTTCATGCCCAAAGCTTGAGCCAAAGTAATGTAACATCTAAAAGGCAACAATCAATCATCACTTAATGGGTTACCATGCAGTTTTCTGTATAGTGTCAGAGGAACTTATTCAAATAAGGTCATATTTAAGGTGAAAAGGAAAGTGCTGAAATATTTTGGATATACCTGAGCCTCGGGTATATTCACCTCACATACATAAGAATCAAAGTCACATATATCACATAACTGGGATTCATGCAATTACATTTCAGAAATTAAACTGGAAGCTATTCATATTGTAAGGCACAGAAACAAAAATACTGAAGTATTCCATGTAAAATTATTGACTTTGGCAAGACTATGAAGGGCAAACTCTGCAGAGATCAATTTTGCATCCAATAGGAATGACTAAATTGCTCTTGTAAAAGCCTAGTTTGGGCAGTAAAGAATAAAGGAACAAAGCCTTTTTCACCTGTCTGTAAGAGGTGTTATGACAAGCCTGTCAGTACAGCCCAAGAATTCATTCTGGTATGTGAAACTCACATCAGTGATCTTAATCATCATTTTATCAGAGTCTTTTTTAAAATAAAATCTACACTGTTTCAGCCACTCAAAGTCCGTAGGGCTCTTGATATGCCTGCAACACTAAGAACAGAGGGAAAACAAATTTGAAATTAAATGGTCAACACTGACTTTTACACTTATGATATATAGTTTAAGTAGTATTGCCAAGGCAGTAGTGCAATCACAATGACACACATAAAGAACAGGTAGTAACACAAGAACAGCAGAGAACCTACCTTGATTTTTACCACAAAAATTGCTGATGTGTCACTGCTTAAACCAATGCTAAGGAACTTCAGGCTTTAGATAAGTGTGTCAAAATTCTAAATGCAAATGAACAGTCCATAAGCCTCAAATGAGCCCTTACATTCAGTTTAACATTAAAATTGCCATTCATTTTAGTCACCTCTACCACTTTAGTTTTATGTGAGTAGAAGGCATGAAATGTGACACTTGATTTTAAAAACTGCCATAAAAATTGTATATAACCATGAATAAACTGGAAAAAAAAGGTATTTCAAGACATGATGTAGATACTATTTAAGAAATTCAGAGCTGGGAATAATTCAAAAGTTGATAAATTTGAATATTAAAACAGGACTAGAGAAACATCCCATAGGTTTTTCCTAAAAATTATACTATACATAAAAGAAGTATAACTAGAAATAAATTATTCTGCACTGAAGATTGATGCCTGCCTATCAGCAATGGCTTAAACCTAAGTAATTCTTTTCTCAGCTTAATTTCAGAATCAGGTTCAGGGTTTTGTATAGGTAAAAAATAAGCTAGTTTTGAATTTGATTAAGATAAGTGCTTTCATTTTCCTAACTTTAGCATCCTGTGTCACCACAAGAAGGTGTGAAGTGAATAAATAAATCTGTAAGTAGTAATTACATATGCTACTGCAACTAGAACAGAGAGGATAGCAGCTTCAACTAGCTTCAAAATATTTTCTGTACTGTAATGCTACATTCATTTTATTTACTCGTGGAAACTCACAATACAGTCCAGAGAAAGAACAATTACTTGTAACTAAATGTGTGATGAAAAAGAAGTCCCTAACTGATCATGCAGCAGAGGTATCTAACTTAACTGGACCAACAGAAAACATTATAAAATTCTACTACTACCTGGGGGAAGGGAAACCCCATTGAATTACTTAAAAGGAAACTAAGACATCAGCATTTTTATAATACTACAGGTCACTTTCTCATTACTGTCCTGAAATTAGATATTTACTTATGAGGCAGGAGTTTATAGGTACAGTATTTTCTTGTTATCCTTTCATATTGTTTAAATGGAAAACACCTCATAACCCATTGCAAACTTTTTAATACTTACAAGACCATCAAAAATGTCCCTCTGATGTACATGAACAGTGATTAATGTCTCATATTTCACTCGCTCAACTGGACTAAGGTCTTTTGTTGTCATGTCTATCAGCATATTTAGAAGATCCAGGAAAAACTGGTTCGTCTTTTGCATAACTTTTTTATCATGCTTGGCATTAGTCAAAGCTTCTTCTGAGTCTCTTGTCCAAATCATTTGGATCCCCAACAACCCAACCTTAGAAAACATAAGTGTTCATAATCTTTTTCACCTAAACCATACATTCACAGAAACATATAAAATTATTTTTCATATATCTATATAGAGGTCATTCAACCTATGCACTTGTTTTGTGTGTCCCAGTTCCCTTCATAAACACACAGTTAAGTCCACACTTCAGTCCTGTGGATACTGCCTATGGTGCATTATTGATACAACTGTTCAATATAATTTACAACATCTATATAAATTCTTATATATAAATACTTATAAGTAAATACATATAATATACCATATCTATTAACCAGTGACTAATTAATGCCTTAAATGAAAATATTTTTTCAGTAATTCACAAACTCTTTATTCCATCTTGAATAACATTCCTGTTCACACATGAAGAAGCTTCTCCTAAGAAAATAATTTTCCATCAGCATTACTCTGTTTAAAATGTTAGCAATAAATAGAATAAGTAATAAATAAAAGAAACTAAATAAAAATAACCTTACCTTGACGACATGAACAATCATTAAATTTTACTACTTTCCCTTCAGTAGTCAAGTATTAAGCTTGTAAAGAAATAATCTTAACTTCATTACATTAATTTGTTGCCTTCAGCATTATTTTTAAACAAGAGCTTCAGGGTAAGTTTTATTCTTTTGGTTTCAGATACAAAAGTGAAGTGTAACTTAAAAGACTGAGGTGATTAAGATAAATGTAAAAGTTAGTTTTGTATTTATAACGCTGGCCACAATTTTGCTTGCAAAGACAAGGAAAAATGTGATACATATCTGTGAATAATTCTTCATTAACTTCACAATGAGGTTACCTGGGCTGGGTAAGAAGAAAGAAATTCAGCAATCTCGAAACTTGTTTCCTGGATATCCATAGCTGCCTGGCGAATAACATGATGCAGTGAGAGCTGTGATTCCTTCAACAGAGCACTGAGCCAAACTTCCACACTTCCTTCAGCCATTACAGGTCTGGTCAGCTCTACAGTCTCACCTTCTTGTGAAGAAATTGACAATATGCGATCGTATATCTAACAGAAGCAAAGCAAAGGCATTTTGTATTTATAGATATATTGTTTATCTTTACAACACATGTTGTATTTTTCTGCAATCACTCCATTAAACTTATTTACGTAGCTATTAAATTATGCCAACTTGTCCAGTGAAATGTAAAAACAATTAAATCATTGATTTTGTTATGCAAAAAGGCTTTAAGCTAAATACTGTCAACTGAACAAGGAGACAAGTTCCAGTATGATGACAATTCCTGAATTTCACTGAAGTTTCAATGGTAATTCTGTGTAATTTGCCCTAAGATGACTCTGTCTGAGCAGGGAAGTTGGACCAGATTACCCACTGTGGCCCCTTCCAACCTTACCCGCTCTGTGATTCTGTGACCGCAACCACTTTCCAGTCACAATAAAAGAAACTTTCCCCCATTACTGGTGTGTTAATATCCTAACAAAATTTCCAGCCTTAGAATCAAAAACAATGGAAACAGAAAAGTTCAATAACATGGACAATTAAAGGAATTTAATGAGGAGGCAATTTCTACAAAAATGTATACACAGAAAGGGAAAAAGATGTTGCTATCTCTTCTTGCAAAGGGTATAACAAAAGCATTCTGCAAACATTGTGTCTGAAGGCATATTAAGAACAACTTGAACTGGTGAGACCCCCAGATACACTTTTTCTAACAATGAAAAAGTGAATGGAATATTACAAATACAGGCAAAGATACAAATCTGCTCATAAGTAATCAGAAGCTTGTATGAGAAGATGCCAGTCTACATTAAGCCACAGAAAACAGTTCAGTTCATTGGTGTGTTCTAAGCACTGGTGCAAATTTTTGGTTTGCTATTCTATATAAAGTTTTAGTATTATATAAACAAGAATATGAAACCATATTTTAAATGAAGAAAGCCTACTTAGTATCAAATAGTTGATGAATATGATAAAACATTTGAATGCCTTATGTACCCAAGTAGCTTTCCCATTTAACAAGTATTACACATTGTTAATGTGAAGGAACATAACACTGAGGTGTGGGCAGTACATACCTTTTCATGGAACCTGACAGTTTTGATGTTGTCAAAGATGTTCAGCAGATGTGCCTGTATACTGTGAGAGTCTGAAGCCTGGCCAAGAATTTCTAAGAGAGCAGGATCTGACACAAAGAAGAATCGTGGAAAAAGAAGGCGCTTTTTCTCCAGGTACCTACATTTTTTAAAAAAATTGGTGGAGAAGTCAGGGGGGAGTAGATTGTAAGTGAATTAGGTTAATTTATAGATCTTTGCCTCTTTAAAAGTGGTATTTCTCACTACTTATAAATCCAATTTTTAGCTGTGGCAATGACAATTTTTATCCAACATACCTTCATGTTAAACACCTGCTTTAAAGCTACTCTCTTAGCATCAGAAATCATTTAACAGAAACTTTGAGTTATTTACTATGAACACCAGTAATAAGAAAGAAACTAAGTAAACATGTTACAAGAAGTCTGTTACTTGCTATTTAGAACCCTCATGCTAAATTTTTTCCAGATTTGTGAAAGGTTTGAATAGGATGTACAGATCTAGAGTGCCTTCTGAATTGAAACCAGGCTCAAAAAAGCTTTGGTTTCAACAGACTCAGTGAGTGGCAGCTTAGTCACAAATCAAATACTCATCAGTGAGTTGCTAGCAATTTCTCTGGAGGTGTTGTATCATCCTGCTAACTTGTTTGCTCATTTCAGTTGAATTCATAGTAGAATAAGAACATGATCTTTGCAAAGTTCATGGAACAGTACTTAAGCAATTGCTCTTTCCCTAGCTACACAATGCACAACCATCTGGTCAAGACTGGTCTTGAAGTAATCTTACCCTGTGAGTGATTTCTGACAGATTTCAAGCTGTTCCAGTAAATGTGGCAATAATTGTCCCATTATTTCATCTCCAACACAGCACTGAACAACATTGGGTGTTTCATGAGCTCGGGTCATGATCCTCACCCAGGATTTATCAATGTTAGAGAACAGCTTTGCTTCCTGTTAAAACATGACAATGAGTATGGAACGGAGGAGATGGAGGAAGGAAGAGAGAAGAGGGAAAAGGCACTTGCTTGCAGAATTGGCACCCAGTAATCTCACTAGTAATCATGTGCCTTCTAGAAATTTCTCAGCTTAGAAAAACACAATTCTTTCTGCTTACACAATACAGCTTATTTCATACTCGGCTGTTCAGCCAGCTATCTACTTTCTCTTAGAACCTGTCTTAGAGAAAAAGACAGAAAACTCACTATGCTTGAATTGAATGCTTCAAATATTAAGATTTTTTTCTTAAAAACCAAAGTTAATTTTTAATTTGAAACGTTATGTAGGAAAGTTTAAGATAAGGATTCCTAGGCTAGTGGCAGGTACTACTGAGCTAGCCTATGTAGGCTAGGCTACTATGACACAACATTTGAACATATATTGGTTAAGAGTTTTACAATATAGAAATAAAAAGGTCAAGTAGCTCATAGAATTTTATTATTCTTTCTAACACAATACCTTCTGTTGACATTGCTTACCTAACCTTTTTGCAAGGCTAGTTTGCTTAAGTACCAAAAAATAATTAAGTTTATGTTACTGCACCAGTTATGACATCACAGTTAAATTTTATTCTTAAAATGTAGATAACCAAACTGAAGAAAAGCCACGTCTAAAAACCTTTGGAAGCTGCTTTGCTATGTCACCGCCAACAAAAACAGCTTCTAAATAAATCCACAAGTTCTGCACAGTCAGCCAGTTCTCAATGATATCTGTTGTGTTGGAAAGGTAGTGCACCCATTTCTGAATCTGTGTCTTGAAGGGTGTGTTGTATCTACAATTGGAAAAAAAAAAAAAATACTTGCTTTATTTCAAGAAGAAAAA
Organism: Formicarius rufipectus; assembly: GCA_013399695.1. NCBI lineage: Eukaryota > Metazoa > Chordata > Aves > Passeriformes > Formicariidae > Formicarius > Formicarius rufipectus. Next base: position 372,129 of record VXAU01002667.1, on the reverse strand, counting down.
GCCAGCAAATTACTCACAAGGATAAGGAATACTCCTGCTCGTTTTACTTTTTTTTCAAGTATAAAAACCTATACTCAATTCAGTTGACAGCTCTAAATCCAACCATCTCCAACTTGCTGCTTTGTACACATGGTGTGTAGTACAGCTCTGACCCAACAGGAGCTGAACAGGAGCAAGATTTCAATTTCAGTCTAAGGTAAAGCAGTTTCAAAAAGGGACTACACAACATCTTGAAAGCTGTAAGACTCTCACAGTTTCTGAACTCTCCTGAACCCTTGCTTTTGAATGTCTGTCTGATGATCAGGTTTCTGTGTTACTTATTTTATCTCTGTGCTCTGGTGTATGAAACCAGACCAACTGAAGCTCCCATTAACTGGGATTTTCAGCACCTTTGGCATGAGGCAATGACCTGTCACAGGGGCAGAGTAGCAGTGCCTATAATGCCTGAAGAATGCCTGCCACAACCAGGTAGTATTCTCATTATGTCCTCAATTTCTTTCATCAAAGAAAACTGTCCAGGTTTTCATTCAGGAGGTCTGAACTGTATCCATATGCTTTCAAAAAAACTTACTGGGGGGATATACATAATAAGAACTAGCCCATGAAGAGTTCAAGGACACGCAAATTCTTAGATTTTTATCTAGACATTTATTTTCCTTCTCCTGTGTGATAGATTTGTTCAACAAAACAAATATTTTGGTAATATTTAAATCTCTCCCCTCATTCCTTCCTCCCCTTACCTGTTATTCATGAGAGAACCAAGAATCATCAAGCTGTCCTCCATGGTAGCAATTGTTTCTGATGTGCTGTCACCTCTTAAAAGAAGTTCCCCACGGGTTTTAAAGTTTGCGAAGATAAATGTTTTGTTATCCCATTCAGCTATCACTTGTTTTAACTTCTGCTCAATGTCTCGCTCCTTCACAGCACTTATGCAGATATGCTTTTAAATAGATAGGATGTCAAAACAAGCTGTGAATGCTTCAAGTCTCTGGCATACAACTTTAACTCTCATTTCCTTTAACACTAGGTAAGGTTGATGAGCAATTATTTACCAAGGGGAAAGATCTACAGATATATAAACACCATAGCTAATAATCTGTATAACACATCATGATAGAGTCAACTTTAGAATAACATAGTAATTACTTTTCATATCTTTAATGCTGCAAAGCAAGGCACCCTTGCAGATTAACTCCTGGGCCAAGTTGCATGACTCAAAAAAAAGAAGTTGACACTGTAATATATCTGAGCCATTATTTTATACAAAATGCTGACTGACAGTCCATTTCTCTGCTCTTTTTTTCAGCATATTTTGTTTTCCTATATTCCTATACTATTTGAGCAGTTGTTTGTTTCACCCATCCATTTTATTTCCTTCACATTACCTCTATTTCCTCTTTATATCTTAATAGTGGAGCTTCCATTATATTCCTCAGTTTGAATGTTTCACTTTCCACATCAAATCTGTGTTCAGTGAGATCAGTAATCTGCTTCCAGTGCCGAGGCATCATCACTTTACTTGACATGTGTTCAAGCAATGGGCAGCACTCACTGAAGTCCTCAATAGTCTTCTTTAGGTCAAAAAAGGCCTGCCACTCTTTCACACCACGAGGAAGCTTATGGCACCTATGTAGACATAATACAAGTTTTTTCAAAATGTTTCAAATCTTCTTTATTTAAAACCATAGTATGTGGTTTTACAAGCAGAACATGTACCTTCCAAATTCAGGTTACCTCTAGTTTGAAACTTCTGTATGTGATTCTGCAGGCAAGATGATCTGTTTCCAGTCTATTTCAGTGACTGATAGCTGGGCAGGCATCTACAGACTGCTTGTAAGTGTAGCCACCCAATTCTAATATATTCTGTTCAAGAAATCTACAAAAACCATTTGATTTAATCTTTTAATGAGGATGATATGCACTGCCCTGTGTTCTAGAAAACTCTTGTTCCTCAGACCGTGCATTTTAATTCTTTTAATTATTTGATTCCTGGTTTGATGAAAAGTTCAGGTTCTATGTGTGCAATAAATCCCATTTTGGAGGAAAACTATTCAGAACCCATTCAGTTCACTATTTTGCCTTAGACATCTAAGGTAAGTCTATCTCTCATGAATAATAATATTACAACAAACAACTGAAATTTCTCTTCATAAACATAACCAATAGTAATTTTAACATATATTCCAAATGCACTAAAAAAGTTAGCAAGGAAGCTGCCTAAGCAACAATAATCCTCAACATTTAGGATCTAAACAGTTTATTTTATGAGGTTGGTAAAGGATATATTTTTCAATTAAAAGCCACATTTTTTATGTTTCCATGAACAAATACATACTCAGATAAGATTATTGGTGCTAACCAATTATAATCATATTTAAGAAATAACAGAAGTACTTTAGGCAATTTTACCACAGCAGCAGTTTCTCACCTGTTCTGAAACTCCAGAAGTTCACTGTTAATCTTTTCAATGTCTAATTCTGACCAAAGAATATCATAGTAGCCATTGATTGTGTCAATGACATGGTTATATAGATCATAGAGTTTCTGTAACATATTCAGTTGCTTCTTTATTTCAAGTAGTTGAGGATATCGAGTAACTGGCAAACCAAAAAGGTCTTCCCCACTTGTACAAGTAATATATTTCCGAAAAAGATTATCAAATCGATTCTAAGACAGAAAAAGAAAAAAATTAGTAAAATAAATCAAATTAAATAACTAAAGATTCAGGATCCAGAATTATGCTTAGAGCTCCATTAGAGATTAAAATCTAGGAAATAATAAAAATATATAGAGCGGTAAGAGCAGTTTACACCATTAGCAGTTTTGTCAACAACTGTCCTAAGAAAAGTAATTTTTAGTTACCTTGGAGGCACATCTTTAGAAGTTGACAGGAAAACCATTTACTTCATGTGACACAGTGACAGAAAAATAAATGCTAAAATTACACTTGAAAGGGGCGGAGCATGATATGCAAAGCAAAGAAAGGTGGATACAGCAAGTTCTACCTCTTCGAGTATGCTGTGCTATTGAAGGGTTGAAGTAAGAATTGTTACCATTAAAGCAGCAAAGAAGAACATATTTGAATTGCCAATTGCAAGATAACTCAGAGAACACAGTAGGAAGTCAAACGAATAGCACTATTGGAAAAGGAAAAGCATTAGAAGTCATTATTACAGGAATAGATATTAATCACAGTGCAAAGAAAGACTTCATCAAAGAAAATTGTCAGTTTAAATGCAAACCCTTAATTCTATTGCAGAAAAAATAAAAATAAAAAAAAACACACACACAGGAATGAACACAAGAATAGTCTATACACTAAACTTGAGAGTAGGCTCCAACCAGGATATTTTAAACTAGTAATCACTGTCTCTGCAGCCTTTCCCTTAACCCTTAAAAAACCAGCACTGCCTGCAAAAACATAGAAAAATTCCAACTCCACTTTCATTAAGTTCAGACTTCATCAAATCAGTAATTCTGTATCACTGAAAGTTAATTCAACTACTGTGATTCATTCTCAGAGCTTTTAAGTGCTAGTTTACTTGTAATGAGTTATACCTTAAAATTAACAATACCTGAAATACAGTAAGCCTGTCACTGGCTTCCTGAGGCTTTAAACCAATAGCCATTGGCCCATTCTAAAAAAAAAAAAAAAAAAGTGAATTTAGAGGGTGAAAACTGCCACAACTTACTTCTACTCAACATTTTCTAAGTGTTAAACATTTCTGCAGCCTCAAGACTCTCTCCCTGCATCAGATAACAACTGAACAGTTGCCTACTAGAACAAGCACTTTATCTAAAAAAAATTTAAAAAAAAAAGAAAACACAACTGTCTTTTTAATGCAGAAATTGTCATTAGAGTGTAAAACCTAGACATTCATAGCTCCTTTTACAAGTATAAATTGGCATTACTTAAAAGATGATAAAAGACTAGTTCAGCTACATTCATTTATGTTTTATACTTATATCCAGCCTCAGAAAACACTTCTCACATTCTAACAAAATTTCTCATTAATCTCAGTCTTCACATTTTTTCGTGCTAACTAGCTGCTTATAATAAGCCTTAAATATATCAATTCTTGCTCTTTAAGAACTGATGCCAACATTACATATTTCAGTCACATACAAAACAACAACCAAAACCTGCCCTGCACTGAAACTCACATACCATATTAACAAGAATAAACATATTCTACAGTAGAGGCCCATCACATTAATTAGTCAAATCCAAAAATCTTTCCATGCCTCCACTGTTCTTAAAAACCTTCTCTAATACAATTTAAAAAAAAACCACTAGCCTGATCATAATCAGAATAAAATTGTGTGCAGTCTTCATTAAAAGTCTTCACAGCACTAATAAGCTCCCCTCTGAAGTTTGGCTGCAAAGCAATGAGTTCATTCTGCACTTCATTTGCACGGATCAGCAGCTTTTCCCAAGTGTAGTGCAAAGTGTCCACCTTCTCTGTCTCTTCCTTGGCAACTAGTAGATCGTATTTGTTCAACATAGCATAGGATTCCTGTCAGAAGGTTGGATCAAGATAGATAAAATGGTAACTTAACTTGATATACATATATGTATGCTAACATTTTAAATTTTTAAGAACAAAGAATGATCTGTTAGAAAATCTTATTTTTACATATCTCTTATCACAATCTGGCAAACCAATACCAAACTGGAAAAAAAAAAAAAAATCAGCATTTTATTTTCTCAGAACATGGAGAAAATGTATGCATACTTCACATACTGAAATCCTTAGTCAAGTTTCACAAAAATACAACAGAAATTCATTTACTGTAAATTAGCACAGGGTAGGGTAGTGATGACTGGAGCATAACAGTCTCATTTGAAAAAATTTGCATGAAGTGGAACTATTTTCATTTATGTTTTCCAGTTTGATCAAATTGCAGTTAAATTGCAAAACCAGAAACATAACTATCTGTCTGCCATACCACTGTCTGGAAAACACATCAATCTCCCTTTCAAAAACCTGAGGTATGATTTCTTGGGCTTAGGAACTCAAGGCTCCAGACTGCAAAAAAAGGAAGCTTACAATAAACTTATGGTCACTCAGGAATCATGACCATGTCTTAGGAAAAGAGAATTCTACTGAACGAATCAGTGGAGCATTTTGTCACACCATAGCGTTCTTAAATATATACTTTGGTGAGGAATGCAGAGAAACAGTCACCATATGGTTTTAATTCTGCCATTAGTCAGATGTTCAATAAATAAATTCTATCATGCTAACTTCTTTAAGGAAGTCAACTGCTTATGTTTATTTCAACCTGCGATATAGCTGATTTGAGCAATCACTCTCACACATTCTCATAGTCGGCCTAACATTAGATTTTTCTCCTCTGCAGGCTAAACTAAAAAAAAGAAACAAATTCTGAAACTTTTTCCTTTCATACACAGACTTATTATACGAAGTATGAAAAGCTTTCTTGCATTAAATAACTGTATTCTCATTTTCCTCTTACCTACATCACTGAATTTCTACACTTCACTGAACCACCATTCACTTCAGCAAGTTTACATTTGTCCAAATCAGAAATTCACACAAAAATATTTACAAAATACACAACAGGTCTATCACCCTGCAGTCACCACATAATAAACCATATATTTTCAGAGTGCATTGTTAAGTTTTAAGTCAGAAATATATCTGCTCTGTTGAAACAGTACTCGTACATGCAACAGTCCCACTAGCTACCTCAATGGGCCCAACTTGAGAGTCTATAGAGATCTGTAGTTCTCTGATCTCTTTTAAAGCTGACATGGCTATTCTGATATCGTCCAGGTCCGTGATGCTGCGATTTAACTTCTTGCCGTTTTCTTCTATAAAGGTCAAAATTGCTTCCATCTCTGTTCGGTATTTCTTATTACAATGGTACCCCAACAAAGTCATCCAGGCTTTGGTTTCTGATGTCAGTGCTAGCTTCAGATCAGCTGAAAACATTGATCAATGAATAGATATCAGATATTATAGACATTTTTTTAAGATGCACTTTTAATCTTTTTTGCAACATATGTTTTCCCTGGTGCCAGTTCTGATTTTTCAGTCTAACCATTCATGTACAGAGAAGACAAAATCATAAGGACACCTCTGAGTGGCTGACAAGATTGCTTGAAATTCAGGACTACTTTCCTCCTAATCGTCTCAGAATTTGTGATCTAATAGCATTGAATGATGAACAAATATTGGATATTGTAGATATTTTCTAGGATCTACCTACTGGAAATATGAGGCTGGACTCCATACTTCACATCTTTTTCATATGTCATTATACAAATTTCTGTTCTATACATCACTAACAAATTGATTAATATTCTCATCAAGGACTATAATACTTTCAAAAATTATCATTTGAAAGATAATGTGAGGGGAAAAGTAACAGTCTGACTATGGAAGCTGAAGAAACAGCAAATTTGATCTGATATTTAATGAAACCAAATGGTTTGTCAACCACTTAGCTTTTGTAAATTTACATGTAGCATCAGTGGAATGAAGTAACTGTTAAATAGAAGGGGGTTCAGCTGTCTTATTGCATGCAGCCAGTCAAGGAGAAAAGCAACAAACTTACCATCTTACTCCCATGAAATATGTACCCCTGGGAATCAGAGACAGGAGGACAGGCAAACCTCTACCCTCTAACCCATAAGCTAGCAGATGTATCCAGGTGGTGGAAGAAACTCCAGCTGAGCTTCACAGATATCCCCGAGTTAGTGTTTTGTTTGCATGCATTTACAGCCAACACAACAAACAGCCCTTTCTCTCTCTTTCTCCTTCCCATTTTAACCTAGGTCACCCATCCAAAACTAAGCTACACTACTCTTTCCTACCAGAGTCTGAAAGTATATGTCTCTAGAGAGAAGCGAAAAGTTGAACTCTACCAGTGTACAGTGCAATCGCTCCCACACAGATGTACTCAGGCTCAGAATTGATTTTTATTTCCAAGTCTTGGAAACATAGAATTTCAGATTCAAATTCAGACAGTAATGGGTTTCCCATGATTAATTTTTCAATGGTTTCCTCCTTGTCTCTCTGCCATATATGGTGGTAACAACTAAAACTCTCCAAGGCTGTGAGAATCTCCTGAAACACATTAGAAATACAAAGCAAGATTCTCAGCATCACATGTGTAGGACATATTTCTTAGCAGCTGTTTATTAGAATACATTAAGAAGTCCATACTGGAGCATGTTGAATCACCTCACTAAACAGAAGGCTGCTGGTATACTTGCGCTAAAATATGTTCCATTAGGGATCACAAGTCAGTCCAGGAACTCTATGCTAATTACATTCAACTTGTCAGACCAGTTTAAGCATTTTTCCAATTAAGGGATTCTTCAGTCAATAAAATAGTAGGAATCGCTCTGAAGTAAAACACTATGACTAGGATAGAGTACGCTTGTCCTTCCTTACAGTTAACAGAACTAGCAACTGAAACCTGAGCTCCAGGGCCCAACATAACAATTCACGCCTATATAATGAAGTTATGAAACAAATTTTTAACACTAATTTCTACACTCATTTCAGGTTTTTTTTTATTTGAACATCATTTAAGGAGTGTGCAAGAGAAGTATTTTTCTAGTTCTGAGGAGTTCAGAAAAATATCAGAAAAAGGTAAATCATCATCACTGCAGCTAATTAAACAAGTAGTTGAGAGATGACTGTTATGAGAGATAATCCACATCACAGCTTATCATAGATATAATGCTTGCAGGTATTTAAACCTGGTTAACTGATAAAAGTTTCCAATTACAAAATATTGAGCATCAAAATACCAAGATAACTATCCACCATTATCAGCTTCTCCTTAGTCTTCAGCACAAGTCTATATGTATTTGCAATAGCTACACTTTAGTACCACTTTAGTACCACTGAAGTTACAAGGCCTTGAGTCAAAAATTTTCATCTGGCAAGACTCCTACAAGATTGGACCAGCCCTAGAAGAAACTGACACAGAGTTCCCTAAAGAAATATCAGTTCAATACCTACAGTTTACTAAGAATTGTATTGAATAAGAAAAGGGCAAAGAAACGCTACATATCCCTTAAGTTAAATTCTAACCTCCACTAGCAAATCCTATGCAGCACTTAACAAATGTCAAGCAGACAGACAGTTTTCTTCCAAAAACCTTCATAAACCCTTCATAATGGGGCAGAAATCATTTTGGCTCCATTAGAACTTCTATGTGAATAAAACTGTATTCCACATACTTGTATTATTGTCAGTTGCATATTAAATACACACAATTCAACCATGCCAAGAGTTTTTAATGATGTTTTAATTTATGCAATATTCAAAATCTTACAAATTTTGGAACAGGGTACACTTAATGCAAGTTCCGCTTTTAAAGTATATTTGCAAATTTTCAGCTGTGTTTTCCATCCACTATCCTACACTTTTTCATTATTGTGTCTAACCACATCTTTAAGTCCCCACTCTAAAAGCCGAAGGATATGGAAAGTAATACAGTAGTATTCCATGGACAGTGATATTAAATTAATATCAATTGTCTTACCCTCTTAGTAGAACTGATAGCACTGCTGAGTAAAGATACTAATTTAACAATTTCCTTGTTCTCTAAAACATTATTGAAGTAGTTTTGGCTTTTCACTGGATCAGATGAACTGAGTGATGCTGCATCTGATAGACTGTCTATAAAAGCAGATTCAAATACAAAAGCAGCATTAGAACAGACAACATTGTTTTGGCCAAGTAAATTCCTACAGGCAAAAAATAATAACATTTTTCCATAAACATGAATGTTAAAGTTAGGTGCACTTATTAATTAAAAAGGCAACTAGAAGTCTAGGAAGCTGCATTTAATTGCCAAAAACTCATAAACCTCTCCATTTTAGGAAATTTGCTTCATCTGTGTACCCAGTCAAATCCAGAATAAATTCCTTTCCAATTTCTCAATCTTTGTCTCTCACACCTCCATAAGGTTTATCCTGTATACTTCACCTATGAGATTTAGTTAGCACTGAGAAAAATCCGTAAGTATTTTTAATTTTCTGAAATACTCCACAACTGACAATTTGATATACAAATTAACATCAAATCTGAGATGATAGTAGCCAGTCCAAACAAAGAAAGATAAAAGGAAGATAGTAATCCATTAGCGAAAACCCACAAGTTTGAGTTTACCATCACTTCTTATTTCATCTCATGCAAGAGCAGTTCTTCGTTTCGAAAGAATAATTTCATTTCTTAACCAGTATTACAGTCCTACTTTTTAGGTGTGTAAAAGAGAACTCATCCAAAAAGACTCAAATATACTTTTAAGTACCACAATGATGATATGGAACAACTAATTTGGTTTGATTTTAAACTGTTTCAGAGAAGAAAAACCCAGCAACCAAAGGTACCATCTTAAATTTACCTGAACTACTGTCTTCAATGACTTACAGATTAAGATAAAATCCTTTCAGAAATTCTAGTCTATTCAATCCTCTACACAATCCTCTCTCCACCAATGTTGCAATTTATTCAGAAATTTTTATTCAATATCAGGTTTTGTGTAAGTTCAACTTACCCTTAATAAAGGAATTTCAGCACAAGTTTTAAGATGCCATTTGAACATGCCAAGTTACAAATCCCTCTGGCAAATGATGAAAGATCTTTTGCACAGCAATAGTGACTCTAATTGTTTCCTATGCTGCCCATGCTGGCACCCTAACAGCTTTCCACATGCCACAGGGAGAACACAAAGCAGTACAACTCTCCAAGAAGCACAAAACAATCCCCTTACTCAAATCCACACAAGGACAAGTGGCAAACCTGGTTTCTAATCACAAAGATTTCTTCTCTGAGGTAGTTTAAAATCAGTGAGGCAGTTTAAAATCTATGAAGTACATTGGTTTTTTTATGTATTTTGTAACTAATATTCTTAAACACATTCTCTACAAATCACATTTACCTAACATTCAAAGTTAATGATGTCAGAGTTTATCATTACCGTGGATGTTTCTCATTCCTGTCTCTTTCATTTCATCATCAGAATTGCTGTCTCTGCTTCCATACCAAAACAGAGCAACTTCTCCCTCCAGCATTTTCTTCTGAGGAAGAAATAATATTTATTTTCTACTTGCAGTAGCAGTTTTGAAACATTAGTTTTAAGTAAGGCTGTTAAAGACACAAACCTTGGATCTTCTCTCCTTACTCCACTGTCCAACTCCTTTCATTACTTTCACAATACTATCTACGGCTTTATTAAGAGTCTGCTGCACCTCATCCAAAGAGGGTGTCATGATGATATTAGGGATAGATAGGTTGATACTTGTCCTAAATATAGGATGGGCTCTTTTTTTCTGTTTAGAAGCACTGCAATTTTCTAAATGAAAGACAAAAATAGAAAACAAAAACAAAACAGATTCTTCATATTTTTTTCAAGACACCAAACTAAGCACTGTATTGTTATAAGACAATTTATTTATCTTCTAATGCTAATTACTGAGTGCAACTTCTTAAAGGAAAAAAGACTTCTGAGTAACTTATAAGATGTATTGCTAAACTCTATAGTAGCACAAGCAAAAACTAAGTGCCAAGCTATTTCTCTCCATGAAGCTCCTCTTCAAGTTGTTTTGTTTCAAACAAAACAAGCTAAGCTGTTTAGTAGACAATTTTGTTACATGGTTTGTAATCCCAGCCAGAATATTAAACCTCCTTAGAATCTCATACCACCATATACCTTATATGCTCTAGAGACCAAACACAATTGCCTTTATTTTTGCTTCTTGAAGGAATGTAACCATAAAACACTTCAAAAGAGTGTTCCATCACTATGTATGGACATACCTGAAGGTAATTAGTAAGAGAAAACGCCTCTTTCTCTACAATTTTGTGTGGGTTTTTTTCATAGTTTTATATAAAAGCCAATGTCAAAAAGGTAGCTACTTATCAGGCCCAGCTCCAAATATAAGCTTTAGACTAACCAGCTTCAGAACAGTACAGTCAGGGCTAAGAGAAACAGCACTGCAATGACACATTCCTCCTGTCACTGGAAAAATTATTCTCTTGGAAATATACCATGATACCAATTTAAGAAGACAGCTTAGTCAAACTCCCTTTCTCTTCCCTTCTTTTACATTTGTGACTCTTTTTACATAATTATGGGATAATACATTTACATGTATCTTTTTATATCCAAGGATCAATGTACTGCGATATGGACACCTAAAAAGTTGACTGTGGAAGATGAATGGATGCGCTTGCGTAGGGTCTCCAGAGTGTTTCGAATGACTTTCAAAAGGGCATCAATATTACGATTACTGAAGTAAGAAATCAGTTCATAGGCTTCTTCCTCCATCTTTTCTAAATCAATTCTCTTCCTCTTTGCTGTAGGAGACAGACCAGCCCCTATCTCACTGGAATTTTGGGAAGAATTCAAGATTCTTGATCTTCTATCCTCTGTAGCTGAAACATCATAAATCTCATTAGTTAAATTGACTTAAGGGACTTGAAAACACAACAGAGCAACACCTCAACAGGTGTCTGAAATTCTTTTAATCAAGTGCAGAATTACTCATTTGTAATCTGTACCTCAGTGTAACAGCCCTTTTACTCCTATTCACGTTCTCTACTTGGTACAAACTGGCATGACTATCATGACAAGTCAGATACTATTTCTTATACTCTTTCCCTGTGAAGTGCAGCAATTAACCAAGGCTTGCAAGTATCTGCTTCTATGGCATTATCATTTCAATGTACAAGTTAGATTACTAATATTGACCTATTTTGCAGACAGTAAATGATTTTTAGATGACCCATTATCCAAGGAAATTCAAAGAAAAGTCTTTAGACATTAGATACTCTTCAGTACTTCAGTCAGTCAAGCTACAATATCCCTCCCTTTCACCTACTATCAGCATGAAAAAGAAACTTAAGCACCCAGCTTCAATACAGTCTTCTTACCTGTATTTTTGACTCTTTTTTCACCGCTGGGTACAACTGACTTCTCATCTTCTTTATTGACTTCTACCTCAGTGTCAAGTAACATATTAATCAGATCATTAGCAGCCGCTTCCACCAGTGAGCTTTTTAAATGTAAAGTCCGAGAACCTTTTATACAGAGCTCCTGTTATCAAATCGAAACAAAGACAGTTCTCATCTTCACAGTTCCCATGCCAATTTCACAGCCATAGCAGCTTTTACTAATACAAATGCCAAGGTCTGAGCTTTGTGAAAAACAAGATCAATATACAGCATTATTTTTAAATTGTGTGGTTTCAAGCTACTTTGTGCTGGATTCTTTGTTGTGTCAAATAAGACATCATAAATTTCTTTCAAAATTGCTTTAGCTTGTTTCCTAAGTCACATGATTCATCCATAGTTAATATCACGAATCAATGTTTAGAAAGCCTAGTTCCACTACAATGCTTCAAAAAACAAGATTACTTTTAATTTTCCTAACTTTCCCATGCAGACATGGAATATTTAACATTTCTTTTAATCGTTACTATTTTACATCAATTGGCTGTGCCATGAGTATTAGCCATAGTTCCCATTTACAGCTAGATAGGAGATAAAACCTATAAAACTGTATTGAACATTAGAAGAAACAAGAAAACTATTAACTGGAGAGAGCAAGAAACAAAGAATGAGCTTGAATAAAATTCAGAAATCTGTTACAGTATTGTACATTCTTCTTTAACACTTATGGTAAAATTGATCAAGTATGTTTTAGCTAACTAGAATTTTTAACTATAATGGTTTGTTAATGCTTTCTTCTTTCTTATCCTGTATTTCTTTCAGCTTAATCAAACTTGGTTACCTTGGTTTAATTACAAAACAATAATTGGAAATATTCAGCCATTGACAAGTTCCAGTCATTTCCAAATTTTATGACACAATCTTTAATATTCCTAACAATTTGAGAGAGAAGGCAGATCTGATTTAAAATAGCACAACAACCACTAAACAAAGTACTCTGGGTTTTCTCTGCTGGATAACTATTTTTGTTGCAGCAATTTCTTCAGAAACTGAAAGACATCTGTTAAAACTTCTTTCTAGTCCCTTCTAATTAAAAACTACAATAAGCTTAAAAACCTGTCACTATTTTCATTGCACCCATAACTGGGGTTTGTAGACAACTTACTTTGCTAACTCAAATCAGTTGCTGTTGGGGTGGTGTAATTGCCATGTAGCAATTCAAGTTTTCAAGTTGTGAAGAGAAGTTTTATTGCTCACTCTCACATATTTTTACTGTAGTGAATATACATGTTAGCACTGCTTAATCAGGAAGACAGCAGCAGGATCAACAAAAACAACTATGGATTGTGAGGCTTACAAACAACCATCCATTCCATATAATATTATTTTAAATTTTACTTTATATTTAACAGCAAGATGAGCTGTTACAAGGGCCAAAAGAGAAAAGACCAAAGAGCTAAATACACTAAGAAAAGCAAAACTTTCATTTGTATTTTGTAGTGCTACAAGAGACCAAGGATGGGGACTATCTACCCGATTTTCTAAGTCTTTTTTCAAAGAAAAGTTTATTTCAGGACTAAAAACATTAGACATTATAACCTAAAATGCCAGAATATCTCACTGTTGCCTCATAAAATAATTCTGAGATTCAATTTTATGACCATAGCCAACTTTCAAACTAACAATTTACATGCTTACAGTAATTTTCCTCAACATAACAGTATTTTGATGGGCTGAAGGAAGGGGCTCTTTGGAAAAAGCCTTCACTCAGGTACTTGTGCATATATTTCATACATGCCATTACCAACTCATGATAGCTTGAGATTAACAAAGATATTCAGCACACAGTCATTTCCATAGTATTTGTTCTCCTCAGGCATCAGATAGGGAATTCCCTTATTTAAAGGCTCTAACAAGGAACAATGACAAGATAGTATCACAGAAGTAAAACATTTGTGTGATATCAAAGCATAAAAGAAGTATCATACAGCAGTTGGCTTGACATCAATAAGTTCAGAAAAGAACATCTCAGCTGAGACCTCTTTGCATTTGGTAATTTTGCTCCTTTTTAAGGTTCCAGCCAAGCAAGCAAGGATTTCCATGCATACTTCGTTCACTCTGAATTCAAAATTTTTATCTCACAAAAGAAAAATCTCTGAATTCAAAGTCATCAAACTCTCCTTTATGGAACTTTTCTATAATAACCTTAGTCTTTTGGAGAAATTCCTCACAGCTCAGCGGTTCATCTTCTGGCAGCTTACACAGTGGCACTCCATTCATTTCTTGAAGGACAGCATCAATACGAAATTCAACCAAGTCGTTCACTTGATCAAGCAATGACTCCAGCCCAGCTTTTGGAGCATAAAGGAGATTCAAAACAAGTTTAAAAGTTTGAAACAATAGCCTTTGAAGAGTCCTACTTTTACTTAACTGTAGAAGTTGAGTTTCTACTTTAGCAAACTATAATACTCAATTGTATATGAATTCTACACCACAGAAATCATAATTATCTTTTTGTTTAATGTATGTTGGCCTAGCATGTGTTATCTATATGCTAAAAGATAACCGTACTATTATATAATCTATTATATAGTTATATATTATGCAACTTTTTATACAGAAATATAAGATTTACATAAAGTATGCATATTTCAATTACAAAGACATTAACATTTAACTGAGGGCCAAGAATATTTCACCTTTTCCTACAGCTTGAACAAGTTACCACTCGGAGAACCTACTAGCAAACAAAATCTCTGGCAAATAAAATCTCTATGCTTCAAATGTTAGAAGCCAAATAATAGTTAACAGAAAGGAATCGCTAGAATTTTCACAATTTAACAGCAATCTGCTCTCAATGTTGAAATGGAAATAGCAGCAAAGTGCCTGTTCCAGATTCAAACTACTTGTATTCTTCAAAATTAAATTGAGCATAATGCCAGGTTAACATCCAAAATGCATTTTAATTTGCTATTTCAAATGAAGAAAATTCCTGCTCTATTAATGCAATTAAAAAAAAATAAATCCAAAGTAGCAATTAAGATGAAACAAAAGGAATTTGGCATCTTCAGTAACAATATGCATCTCAACGAAATGCTGTGATAATCTTTCAAAAAGAATACAAGCTCACCTATTTCCTAAAGTTGCTGTCCAAGATGTGTGTGTTATTACTCTAAAGGAGATTGATGTTTAAAAAAAAAAAAAGATTAATATGAAATGCTGTTGAGCAATGACAATGTTAACTAAGTAGAGGTATTATTCTGTGAGAAGTTGTTTTGTATGTCATAGAAACAAAAAGACAAGAATAGAAAAAAAGTCTAAAAAGAGCTCCTAGCCTTCAAAAGTAGCTATAATTCTTTGTATTCATAATACACAGGACCTTCTACACACAGGATTATGCTTGGTATAATCCTAACTGCCATCCCATTCATGTTGGTAAAAATTTGACAAACGTGAGACAAAAGGAAGGTGGTGTTATCAGAGGTTTCATGAAGTATAGGACAGATGAAAAATGACCTACCTAGCTTGTAAAAAACTATATTAATGTATTTCTCAATATTCAAGGATGTCCAGGTCAGTAACACTAGACCTGGTTGAATAGCATCATCTACATTTGCTAATCGAGGAATCATCAGTTGTTCCATAGGGTGTTGTATTTTCAATTTAATTCTTTTGTATTCTGCTAGCATCACCTGAAATAAACATAGAATGAAAACATTAGTTAACATACACTAATTTGAATCTCTTTACATACATGCAGTTGTGAGAACTTAAACCAAGAAAATTCACCTGGATGCACATTACTGCAATTCTACAGAAAGGATAATTGTTTGGGGAATGTTTTTATTGTTTTTGGCAGAAGTTTACTATTCATTGCTCTTTATATTAATGCAAGTACGCATGGAAATCAGTCTTTCTAGATTGATTGCACTGGTTTTGGTTGAGGGGAGTAAAGGAGCACCAGTGTGATGCTTGGCTGCCTCCTGAACTTTAACCACAGGATAGAAAAAAGTTGCAAATTTCAGTCTCTAAAGAGGTGTTACAGAAGACAAAAAGCTCGAGGAAAAAAATACACTTCAGCAAACTTTTCAGCAGTTCTAATGAGATCAGCCTTACCAGAACTTTAACACAGCATTTGCTTTCTAATGCATCTTTAATCTACTGATCCAGCCCACATATTTTGCAATAACTTTATGACTTAATTTTTTATTTTTTTTTTTCATTTCAGAATGAAGAAGTCCTTTAAAGCAAAAATTTTCTTGACACCAATCTCTGAATCCCCATCTTGAGTCATCAACAACCTTCTGTTCATAAGCACATGAAATGATCCAAAGGATTTAAAAGATGAGAGAAAGGGAAGTTTTGGCTTCTCTTTTTTAAACTATTCCACAGACATCTGTGTAAAACACCGGTGCCTGAACAAAGCTGCTACTTACCGGATGCTTTACACCTTTTAAAGTCATACCACCTGTTCTCTCTCCCAGCTATCCTCTCAAAACAAAGTCTGCCCAATATTGACTTCATTATTGGATGAGAGATAAATTTATTATCATTTAGAAACCAGGCAACAGCATGAGGCATCTTGTTAGCTTCCTTTCTTTCCCATCCTCATCTCTCTTCCACTCTGCAGAGCTTCTCTAAACCCATGCATTTGAGAAATGACTTCATAGAAAACAAACAAGAAATTCTTTTTTAAAATGCCTCAAGACCATCACACAAATTAAAAAAAAAATTGCCAATGTTTTCTTAGTGCATAATAGTTGATCTTCATTTTTCCTCTTCCACATGTATAGGATCTAGACTTCTTAATGTACATTACCCATACATAAAAATAACTAAAATAAACTCACGTGCAAATTGCTGACAATCTTCTTATACCAGTCTTTCTGATGTTGAATAACATATGCAAATGATGGGATTTCAAGGCACATGTGAGCCATGCAATCTGTTTCTCTGATTAAAGTTAATATTTGAGGGTCAAAATTCACAAATACTTCTCCTGTTTCTGGAGCTTTTATCAAAAGGGTTGCTTGAAGTCCTCTTTTGATTAATTCAATCTGCAGGAAAGAAAGTAACCATTCCTGATCAGACAAGCCACTACAGCAAAAGGTGTGGAGAAAATATTACTCCGGCAGATTCTAAAATAAAGTATTGCTGCAATAAAGATTGGTAAGAATCCAAAATAACTTATTAACACAATCCGTATGTATCCAAATGCTTAACAATCAAACTGTTCTTTATCAGACAGATATTCTTCTGTTTGTTCTTGGCTATCACTGGACAGTCCAAAATCAAATCATAGCCATAAACTTTCTTATTTCAACCATCTTAAATCTGAACGCTCATCTCCTCAGAACTTATTACACATTCTGGAATAAGGCTGCACTAAACCTTCTTGATGAACTGAGGTATTCTTGGATAACTTTGCCTTATATCTTTTGAATAAACTTATCCCTATTTCTCCTTTCAATTGTTTTGCAATACCTAACAGATACACTGTGCTTCAATTTTAATGGTACTCCTAATTATACCCCTGGGTAAATCTTTTAAAAGACTAAAATCAATGTTTATTATAGATTTTTTTTAATTATTCTTAAAAGGAAAGCCTAGTCGCGCAGTTGGTTTAGCTGTCTTATTTAAATATTAGAATACAATTTGTTCTTGATATGATTGGAAGGGAGAGCATTCATAAAACCATCAGAAATGGAAAATTTGGCTGATAGCAGGAAGAAGTCCTGCCTCAAGCAGGGAAATCTTTCCTACATTAAAATATTTGTTGCCATTTCTATTTTCCAGTTATCCTTTTGCTGACATAATTTCATTGTTCTTTATTCACTTCCCAAATTTCATGTATTACATTACACTGAGATGGAGCTTGGGTTTAGGCAATAATTTCAAAACTCATAGATATCTTTCAGCATTCTTTTTTAATGGAACACACAGAAAATTTTCACTGCCTTTCAATGTCTAAAATATAGTTGGCTATACCACTTGCTTCAGCAGTACCATGCATTATCAGGACATTTTACACAGCATTTTTCAAGAAATCATGTAATCATATTTTGTCAGAGAAGTTTTCATGCTCTACCCACTAGTGTTTAAAAAAAAAAAAAAAAAGCATAACACCCTTAAATAGAAGTCGATAGTTTTCCTGCAAACTTCAACAGCCAGTCTTACTGCACTCTTCTTTGGACTTCACAGTCATAATTCCTGCTGTGTCAGCTCTTTGCCTCCCATTTATGTTTTTTTTTCTCATGCAATTTTCATCATTGAGGTAACAGAGATTGGTAATGGAAACAAGCAGTACACTGAAGGGACAAATCTTATGCTGCCAAAGAATTACGGTAACTTTTACACTTTCACGTATTTTATTATTTTGTCAAAGTTGAAGATCATTTGCTATAGCACAAGAATAATGGCCTTACATCTTATGTTATTAGGAAAGAACCCAACAAAAACAAAACACACAAAAACCAAACAAACAAAACTGGATACACAAGGTAGTAACTCGGCAATAAACAGACAAATGGGAGGGCGGAATATTTGGAAATATCACAAAATGCCACTATTTACACTGCACAGAAAAATAAAAAGCAATAGGAGCTACCGCCCTATTTCTGTTCCGCTCGTGTTCCCCACAGGGCACTTGCCCCCCACTCGCTTTCCTTTTGTTCAGGAGAAGAGCAGGAGCTCCACCTTGTGTTCTGTGACACTCATGTCCACACCCTTCGACACTCGTCTCAAGAGATGAGACTACTAATAAATAGTCACATTTTTTGCCATAGCTGCTAGACAAATGCATTGATGTTGAAGTGGACATACTTTTCATACATTTCCAAGACACGTGTGTACATTCCAACATTTGAAATTTTGTTCCCACCTTTGTTCCTACCTAATGAGCATAATGTTGGAGTAGGCTTAGTAAGTTTATATATCTGCCAAGTGTGATTTGACTCTGATACAGGAAAAACCAGGTAGCTGCTTTAAGCACAGATCAGGATCAGAGCACAGATCACTCAGACCTCATAAAGAAAGGCACCAGTTCAGAGGAGATGCCTTGGATGCTATAGTAATCTTGTAAAAGATGTACTTGACTGCTCCATCAAGGCATGGTACATGTCAGAAAATCTGATGGTGATAACACACTGTTTTAGCTGAACAGTGTTGCACAACATCCAAGCCTTCTCTTGTTCTCACTGTGTCCCCTGCAGTGAATAGATTGGGGGTGGAGGGCAGGGAAGTAAGTGTGTAGAAAGCTGTGAAGGAACAAAACCAGGCAGATGTCATAACAAAAGGATATTCCGTAACATCATGCTCAGCTGTAAAAAGAGAAAGGAAGGGGTTGAAGGGGTTAGCATCATCTGCTCTGGAGCTGGTTGGACATTGGTTGGCACATGGGAGGTGGTGAGCAATTGCCTCTGCCGCTCTTTCTTTTCTCTCTTCCTCCATTTTTCCTTCATTAACTAAACAACTCATCTTGACCCACAAGTTTTTTTGCTCTTGCTTTTCCTTCCCTGTTCCCTTTCTCACTGGGGGTGTGTAGGGGAAAGTGAATTAGCACTTGTGTGGTGCTCAGCTACCTACCAGGGTTAACCCACAACAGGTTCAAGTGCACTTGTGCACTGAGCACTGTTAACTGTTGAGACTGGATGCTTTTTACATGTACATCCACAGAGTGCATCCACGTCTTGTCACTCAGAAAACAAATCCATATGGCCCAGAGCAGAGGAAACCTCTATGTCTGCTTTCACCTTCAGATAATCAGTTGACAAAACTCCTCTTCCTACATGTGATGGTCTTGTACCAGAGTCAGAAGAATATAGCAGAGGGGCAGCTAAGCGCACCACTGAATGTTCATTACACATCTCCATAATAAATATCTTGCTTTCTAGCTTTTTACTTACAATAAAGGTCTTTCAGTTGTTCCTAAATTCACCTAGAGGTGCAACAGGCCCTGTTTAACAGGAACAATTTCTTATAAAGTATCTTTTCTTATTCCATCCCTCCCTTAAGAGTACTCCTAGTTTACGAGTACTCCAGGTTTAGCATACGTGACTACTGCTATTAACCAGAGATTCCTTCACATTGCTGTAACCCAGCACTGCACTGAGCAGGCCTGAAATGATGGGAATCCAATGTGGTCTGTAAAGTTAGATGTTATTAATTTATGAACAAAAAAAATTCACTACCTTTACTTTTTTTTAAAGAAATATCCCAATCAAAATCAGCTGGCTTACCTGCTGAAGCCATTCCCTGTGGTACATCACCTCAAATTTCATCAGAACTTTTGCTACTTTGTTGTAGTTGCGGATTAAGTGTTTGCCATCTGGTGTTCGCAGAACAGCTGGGTGCCTTTGGAAAGTCTCCATGGGCTCCTGGATCCTATGGAAGAGGTGGCGTGCCCACAAGATCTTCCCAGCTATTGGAGGCATATTACGAGGCAGTGGAGGGTCCTGTTTTTGCCTGGTGTAGATCTTACAGACAGTTTCTATGTCATGGCCATAGTTTTGAAATATTTTCTGATACATTTCATCAATGCCAAGATTTGGGATTTGTAATCTGCTTAGAAAAATAATAATAATAATGATGAAAAAAAATTCCTTCAACCCTTCTGAAATTCTTCTAACGCATTGTTGGAAAACACAGTTGTTTCAGATTCCCTTGCATGCTTTAGAAAATAACTACTTTAGCAACATAGTTTTGAGTTTGAACAAATGCTGTAACAACCTGATTTCAGGCAACCACGGTTTAGACCGGATAAGAAGTTTCCAAGCAAGCCTACACATTTTCTATTTTGCCACTGTTTTCAAACACTGGGCTGAAATTATGTGCAGCAAACTGCAACCAATTTGCCACTAGCAGTCTATTCCATTAAACAGATTATAATAAGAAAACTGACAGAACAAAGACTGAGGCTGGTTTGCAACAATATCAGTATATCAAGACAAATTTCACTGTTTCCTAATAGAACCATTTTCCTCTCTCTTAACTGTACTGTGGTAACAAATTAATGTCATTGTTCAAGCAAAAAGCTAAGGCAAATATGCTAACAGACATACATTTTGAAAGACGAAGACCAAAGTCCACTTACATTTTGACTTTTCTGATACAAAAATTATGGCTGTTATTCACTTAAACTACTGGGAAGACACCTCACAACAGAGCTGAACAGCTGAGTGAGAAGAGGTTGAGTTGATTTTGTTTGCATTTAAGGAGATGCCTCCTGCTCAACTCTCCCCAATTCCCACCATCCTCAATGTCTTACTTCCATTGCCTGGGAGAGTTATAGCAATGTAGATATGACATAGTACCTTTCAAATTTCTGCAACATACTCAGTGCCCTTTTGGTGCTCAAAATACTTTCAAAGGTGATGTCCATGAAAATCCTTAATTGAACCTGAAGAGCAAATAATTCTACATCAGAGAAGTCCATAAGGCACACACATCAAATACACCAGGTATTATTCAACAGGCTTTATCATGCAATATATTAGAAGCTAATTTGTTTATGTGAAACTAATCTCAATAAATATTCATTTTCTCTTTCTTTCTTCCCATGAAAATGAAACAAAGTATATCCAGTTTTTGAAGCATTTTCTTTCCAAGTTCCCCCTGTAGCTGTGCAACCAACAAAAGCTTTTGTACACAGTGTTTCACCATGGTGAGAGGCCTCAAAGAATGTTTGCTTACCTCTTTGGAAGCCAAAGTAACACAAGCATTTTTTTTTTTCCTACAGATACCCTTTCCTTCCACCAGCTTGTAATTTCAGAACTATGGGAAAGATAATTATCTGACTTATTTGTAGTGTACTCCCATTCATTCAATGAAATTACAAATTTTTGTATTACTCTTGCTAGCACACAGTAATGAAAAACATGTTTGTTGCGGGCCCTCAATGCCTATTCCATGAAACTGGTCTGAAAGATAATAAATAGAAGCTTTACAGTGGTGATACATTAGAATAATTTTTCAATTTCAGAATACAAACTTTGCATAATTTGTTTGGTGATAACTCATAGAGACAGAATTTTGTTTTCAAAAGGGTTCATCAGTAAATTCAATTCTTGTTTGAATCATAAAACCTACATGAAGATCATTTATCTCTCTGCAGAACTCTTCATAGTCTTGGTCAAAATCCGTCTTCCGCTGATCCAAGAAATTGTAATGCTTATTCTTCATGTTGTCAATAATGCTCTAAACAGATTCACAGAAAAAGAAAATTATCACCAAAAAAATTTTCTTAGCAAAGAGACTTACCACACAAAACTACTTAGCACAACAGGCTGTGCACACTCACATTTTACCTTTGCTATTAGCTCCCAGTATTTGCTGAGCAAACCACTTAAATTACATATTTACAGGAAACAAGTTGGTGTAATGGTCACATGAATTTCATTTGTATTATTTACTTCTGTTTCAAGTCAATTAGAACTGATAGAAAATTCAGACTCGTTTTTCACCAAAAACATGTTACCTATTAAACATTCTCTCATGCAGATGTTGATTTCTATGTAAAAGTTCACAAAGTTGAACACAAAAATATTCTCACATTATTATTTTCCATGTCTTTAATATAACTAATTTCATAGATAAACAGACTATTCAAAAGTCACAGTAAGATGCAGCACATCACCATCCCAGGATTTAGCATTCCTGGCTTCTCTTACACAGTTGCTGTCCACTCAAATGAAAGTACATCTTAATCAGCATCTCCCTTGAGCTGCACGCACAGTTAAAGGATTTCTAATGATTAACTACTGTTCAACACCCTCATAGTTTAGCACAGTACAGCCACAAAGCTCAGCATATTCTCAGCACATCAGACTTTCACCATTTTATCATAGGTCAACTGAACTTAAGTTTTATTGCATTGCTGTAAATACAAATTCCATGTTTTCCCCTAACAAGAAAATCCTAGATGTGGACTAAGTGGTAAAGCATAAAGAACTGCAAAACAGTAACTTGCTACTGTAAAACATTTTCAAGTCCCATAACTGTAGCTATGATTTGTGTCAAATACTTCTATACTTCAATTTTGTCACAGTTAAAGTACAATCACTTTTCTGCCCTTTATGCTTACTTTCATGTAGGATTTTTTACCTAAGCATATATAATTTGCCCTTATCCTGAGCAAACAAAATTTACTTCAGAGTAGCTGCGTCTCACACAAAGTTCTTACTTTAGGGCTTGGGCGCTGCACTGGATAATGAGGAGCATCTGTATAGACTTGGTAGATTTGCATCACAGTCTGGGCTAATGGTCACAGGCAGTTTTTCAAATACAAATGCCCAAAATAAAGGAGACTCCTGTGTTTCAGCCTACCAAAATAGTACCTTCACTGCATGATCTGAAAATTCTCAGCAACTTGAGCTGCTGAGATGCCTGGTGGCACACCTCTAGAGAGCAGCTCTCAGAAGCATAATTTAGAGCAGTCCACACCTGTCCTGCTCACGTCGAAAACTCTTGGACCAAGATATCCTTCCAGATATGCCCTAGTGAACCCTCAGAGGACTACAGAAGAGAACAAAACAACGAACTGGCTACTGTGATGGATGTATTCAAGGAATCCAATCCTCTAATCCTCAAAGGGAGTAAATCAAATCAGGAAGGACCATGGGATGCTCCAATTCTATTCTATAGTTATGTAACTAAAGCAAAGTGATTTACTCATGGCCATACAGAAAGGTAAAGGACAAAGTAAAGCAAACTAGAATGCCACATTTGCCTGTACAGTGACTGTATTATATGTGACCTCTAAAAGCAATCTACAAAGTCCACACATTGGATAGTTATGATTTAATATTTACAAGTGCCATAATTATGATACTGCACTAATAAAGATACACAAAGTAAGCTGACTGAGGAGTAAAAGCAGGGAAGACTCTGCTTGGTAGAATGTCAAAAAGAAGGAAGGAAAAGAACATGATTTAGCATATTGATAGTTTTAGAAGAGCTCCTTGCTGTTCAAGCCTCACTTCTACTAAAAAAAGGATCAAAAAACTGCACAGTAATGCTAACACGCAAATAGGATTTTGTTGTTACAAAAGAAAAAAGCATAAACTTGAAGAGGGTTCCAGAGCAAACCAGCTAAGTCCTTTCTCTTCCTCCCTCACACTGAAGACAGCCATTTGTGTATTAAATTGTTCTTCCCTTGCACCTTTTCACCTTGCTTGTTCACTTCCCTATCAATCACATACTTAAATTGCTATTACCCAGTAATTTTAGCACAAGTTATTTTTTTCTCTTCATAACCACTTGTCACTTTAATTATTTGTTTTTTTAAGTTTCAAGTTAGACTGACACAATATCCAAAATTTATTGTGTACCTCATATTTTGTGACCATTCCTTCCAATCCCTCTATCTTCGATTCCTGTAGAACCGAGTAGGTCTTCATAGTATTAAAAACATCTATTATCTTTACCAGACGACGATGAAAGGCTTCAAATTTTCCAAATATATACATCTCACTAAAATCAAACTGTCTTTCAGCAGGATTTTGTTCCAAATGCTCTTTTATCTTGTGAAAGCAATTTTGATACTCCTTAAAACAAAGAATTTATAAGAAGAACATCCAGTATATAACAAAAGGCTCTGTCTTTATAGCTAGAACAAAATTTACACAGACAGGAATTATCCCAACTTGATAGCAAGTAGAAGTTTCATCAACAAACAAGCATGAACACTATAAAGACAGTAACAGAATTTGCCTCTGAAAACTAACCCAGCAATATCATTAAAGAATCACACATTTCATCAAATGAATGAACAGAACAAATATGTATTTGTACACATCCTTAACTGTCTTGAAATTCCGTTCTATTTTGTAGCAGGGTTTGATGCATGTACTGAATAACCAAAATGACAACACAGATATCAGTTTTCTGAGACTGAAAATGATTGTGTGTTCAGAAGTTTTGCTGAGTAATCATGGTTCAAAAATCATTTTTGAGAACAAAAGCTCTTCTGAAATTAGACTGCTGCTCCATAGCAGCTTCCAGTTTTCTTTCCATTTTCTTCACTGGGCATAAACCTTACTCCAAACATATTAAAATTATATTCCTCTAAAAGTCAGATGACATAGTCAACAGATTTACTTGAAATGTTTTTTTCCAATAGTAGCTTTCTTTATAATATAGTACTCATTATTTTCATCACATTTATGTATGAATAATCTCACTTGGAGATATCAATACAAATGGTCCAGATTTTCCTAAGTTGTCACTGATTCAAATTTCAAGTTTTAGTATATTCATTCTCTGAAAGCTTCTGCAACTGTTAAGACTCAAATAAAAATCTAACCTTTCAAGATATTTTAATGCAGCAACTGAATAGTTTGATGTATCTTTATAGAAATATACAAATCTAGTACTTGTTGCTGATGGTAAGACGTCATACTAATTTAGACTGACTTTGCCTGAACTATGCTAGATGAGCTAGGCTCCTCTTCACAGTAACACAGGGACAGAGGCCAAGAGGAAAAGGGCATAAATTGAAACAGAAGACGCTCTGATTGGATGTAAGGAGAGAATCTTTCACCCTAAGGACAAACAGTGAAAGGTTACTCAGACAGGGTGTGCAGTCTCTCTGTCCTTGGAGAACTTCAAGACAGAATGGGATAAGGGACTGGGCAACCAAGTTTGTCTCATCATTGTTCCTGCTTTTGCTTTGAGCAGAAGGTTGAACTAGATACCTGCTGAGGAGTCTCCCAAGCTGAAATATTCTACCATACTGTTTTAAAGGGGAAAAAAAAGGAAAATGGAATTTCAAGATGGTCACAGAATTGTATTCAAAAAATTAAAGGCTTTCTTCCTAACAAGTCTACACAAACTGAACAGCTGAATTCTTCTCAGTTCATGAAATTGCCCTTTCTAAATGTACACTTGTCCACACATCTTTGGAACATATTCAGCTCAGTATCTCTCTCTGGTTTAATTTCTATTGCATATCCCTTCACATCCTATGAGAAGAAACTTTCTAGACAAACACAGGCATGAAAATCCAAGCAGTTCTCTTATAAGAAACACAGTTAAGATAGACTAGGCATTGGAGTTCTGTTTCCAGAATATCAACAGACACCAGACTAAACTCCCTGTTAGCTCTAATATCAGCACTCCAGTTACAAAGGATATTTTTCAGTTGCTTCATTCTCCTTCACTGTCATATTGCTTCCTCATATAAAATAGTTTTTCTATTCACACCGTCCTAAATATATTATATTCTTATATTCTGTTTTCCATACACTCTTCCCACCTACCTGTTTAAGTCTAATAGCTGCTTGTAGCTTTTCCATAACTCTCTCCTTTGGTTGATTCCAGATGGTGGCTGTATTATTGTTTGAAATGTAAGATTTACAAGCTGAAATCATCTGGTTGGTCACCTAAAAGCAGTTTTAACTTTGTGAGAAAAAAACATTTCAAGACAAAGCCGATCTTGCTATTCTCAGTCTCACCACATTCCTCTGACTCCACCAGCCTAAAGTCTGAAAAATAACAATACCATATACCAGCCACATTGACAGGCAGTCTTCCTTACATCTACTCTCCAGAATGTGACATCACCAAAATATTGTGGATTATCTATGCTCATACTAAACCTAAATGCATTGTACCAACCTTGAAAAGGCACTGAGGGCTACAGAATCATAAGGTTGTGCCTGTTCTGAAAACAAAGATAAAATCAAGGACCAATGAAACTAGAAACATTAAATAATAGATTGTCCTCCCAACTCCACTTCCTTCTTTATGCAAACATATAGAGGTTTAAGGGCAGTATGAATTTAACATAATTGGTTCTAAAAAAAAAAAATAAAGGCCGTAATAGGCAAAACTCATTACAAAATGTTACTCTATGTATTCACATTAGGGGTGAGATTTGTCTGAAAACTTGAAACTCCCAATTTACAACTTATCTTACTACCTGTAATTTGAAGTACTTTACCACCATTTCCAAGTTTCTATACATTCAGATAGCAGCATAAAATTGACTGAAATACTGCCTCTTCAGTTGCTTAGTCCCTTTGTGTTTTCTCTCTCACTCAAGGAATAACACAGAAAACAGCCTGTGAAGATCTCCTTTTGTGCTGAGCACTGACCTTCACAAACAGCGAAGAGATCTTTTCAGATGTGTTGTAATACTGAGAGATACTCTGAATCATTTTAATTGCATTTATGAGTCCTGGAATAGCATCCACCATGGTCACCTGGAAAGAAACACACAGTCTGAACTCTGCTCAGTACCTCTGTTACCACACATTAGCTCAACAACTGATTAACAAATGAAGGAGCGCTATGAACGTGGTCTTCATAATGGTTCTGCCTCTGTCTCCCCAGGCCCCTCAGGCCCCTCCCGCACAGCTGCCTGCCCCACAAGCTCTACAATTTAATTTTGGGTGAAAATTTTCACTAGAGTCTTGGCTGGAAGAATTTTGTACCAGCAGCTGGGGTAGTCCCTCTATGGACTCCAGTGGCTCCAGCGCACGGCTGAGCCCCGTGGAAAGCCCGGGCAAGGGAGGGCAAAACGCTGCTCGGCAGCCAGGGCTGAGTGAGGGAAAAAGGGGGAGAGACAGCCCTGTGAGCCCCCAGGGCAGAGTGGGAGGAGAAGGGGAGGAGACACCCTGGCAGGGATGGCCCTGAAGTCCGGGAGAGACCCCGGTGGGGCAGGTGTTCCCATACAGCGTGGGGGAAGGACCCACATCATAGCAGGGAATGCAATTCCTTTTACAGGAATACAAGCAGCAAAGAGAAGCTGTCACCAGGTGACCACAGGCCTCCATCCTCCTCTGCCACTTGGAGGCAGGAGGAAAAGAAAGGAGGAGTGAAGGGAAGATTGCTAGTGGTGTAGAGTTGTGGTTTTAATTTCTGATTTTGTCACAATCCAAATATATTTTCACAGTCAATAAAGACACTTTACCCCAAGACAAGTCTGTTATGACCATGATTATATCAGGTAAGCAATGTTCCCATCTTTGAAAAATCCATTACCTTTTTCATACTGCATTCTTATCCCATCCATTTGAGAAAGAGGTATGCATGGTGCATACCTGCAGTTACACCACCACAGTCATTTGAATTCTCCATAGTCTTTGAGGTTTTCAGAAAGTCTTGTGTACAAGAAAACTGCCTTTTACTAAATACTTTGAAGAAAAGCACCATGTCAAAAACCTAGCAGTCCTGCCATCAGCCCATAAATGGGCCAGACAAAAGGTTTTACAGACAGCTCTACCTCATGACTGAATTCTCCAAGGAATTACAGTTTTATTCTACTGACAAACTGGTTCTCAAGCTTTTACAGGTAAATATCAATAAATGGCTTTCATCCTAAGTGCTACACCATCGCAAAACAAAACATCTCTGAAGCAGGCACTTCGTCCTCCATAAAGAACCATAAAGCAGACCAAGTTTTTTGTAGGTTTATTTCTTTATCACAAAGATATTGCTTCCTCCCATAGCACAGTTCCATCATCAGATCAAAAGCTTTACAGATACTATGGGATGAAAGTAACAAGTACTTTATTTTGTAGCCAGAAATTCCCATTAGGTCACTTTCACCATAACTGCACAAAATCTGAAACCGGAGATGCATGTGTAAAATGCCCTCTGTGTCATTTCCTAGCCAGTCCTACAGCATTCACTCATGGTGGCTGTCTCAAGGCATTTATGTTAAGAATTTAAAGTTCTACTTACAGGATCACTATTGTATAACGGGTCATAATATTTTTCCAGAGAATATAGATACTTCACATTATCTTTAGCTTCATTTGCCGCTTCTGTGATGTGAATATCCAATGCCCGCCATTTCTAAGGATAGAAAGTGGGAAAAAAATAAACCCACACATTTCAGAAAAAAATGTTTTGAGATTATTCTGTTATGTCATTAGCTTTTAAACATATTTGAAAGCACAGATCTGCTACTTCAGAGTCATACTTATTAACCCAAACTGAGGAAAACGTCCTTGTTTTGCTTCAGTACCTTGACTGTGAACATACAGTTAATTTAGACCACTCAGCTCAACAAACTGTCAGTAGTAGGGGCCAGTCAAGGTGCTGTAAAATATATGAATGATGAATACATCACTGTGTATTTGTTTCACATCTCTGTTTGATGATCCAAGATTTTTTGCTATATTTATTTATTTTTGTTTGTCATGACTGCTTAACTTTGTTATGTCAATGTAAGAAGTTATTTCACAAAAATTTCACAAAATATTCTGAGTTGGAACATCAAGTCAAACTTTCAAGTGAATGGCCCATACAAGGATTGAACCAAACCCTTGGTGTTACTAGCTCCATGCTCTAACCAGCTGAGCTAATCTCAGGGTCATGATCCCACAAGCACTGTAACAAGAAGACAAAGAGGCTTAAAAAAATTGGGGAAAAGGGGGTAATTTTCTTTTCATTATTTCTGTTGAGCCATCAGGGTGCAGTACATTATCAGCCTTTAGACAAAGGGAAATCTCATTCTTGTCCCATAAATCAAACTAAATTTAAACTCTATCTACTCAAGCTGAAGAACAGAGAAGAACAAAGAAAACAAAAGCCAAAGATGCTTCAATGTTTTCCCCACCAGCACTGTTGTATACATCACCAAACAAACTATGCTTTTGCATCTGTCACAATGTAAAATAAAAAACCTTCAGCAGTTTGGATTTAGCAGCACTGAGTACTCCAAGCGTTGCCTTCACATCTGGGCTCTTCAGCTGCTCCATAAGGTAGCTGAATTTTGACAATTTCTTTTTCCAGTAATCAAGCTCTGCTCGTGGTCCAAGGTCATCAGTTTCCTTTCTCACCTGGTTATTTTCTGCAAGAACCTTTTATCATACAGTAATGTTAGTGAGTGATGTTAACATTTTTTATCTACATGGATAGCATGGATTAATTCTATATTTATCTTCTAATATTAACTGCTCCTGAAAAATTACCTAACTTCTCCACCACCTCACATAAGAGACTTAATTTTGCTTGGCTCTTTTATTTCTGAATTGAAGACGAGATACTGTTCCTAGCATTCCAAGAGCACTGTTACAGACAACATTCTCTGCAAATAACCTGCAAAGCGTGTTTCAAAGTACAATTGTGACCACTGAGAATGCTGTTCACTCAATTATTGTGTTCCTTTTTCTTTCACTAAATCCATTAATATCATTCATTAAATTCACTTCAACAGGAGATGATTATCAAAGACCGGGGACTAAACTTCCAAAGACATGTATTCTCTAGTTACTAGTAGAGGGGAAAAAGCTCTCAATAATATTCTCCATGAGAAGCAAAAGCACAAGAAACATACCAACAGTACTTTAAAATAAAGAGATGGATCACATCTAAATTTGTAAAAAAGTAGCTGTAACACCAACAGGATTAAACTCATCTGCCAATATACAGGTACTATATTTGACATTTGTTCAGTTTATCACCTGTTCAATTTGCTTGATCCATCCTTTCATGCAGACTTCTATTTTTTCAAGAGCATCTATGCTGTTAGCAACCATCAGGTAATCCAAAGGTCCTTTTAGGGATTTCAGGTCATATGTGTCACATTTCTTCAGATTAACCTAAAGCACACATTTTAAGGAAAAAAAAAAAAAAGCTGAAATGTTCACAACAAATAATCCAGGAACTTTAAAACATAACTTCTTGCTCCATTTGGTGTATCCCACTTCCTATTCCCAGCTCAGTCTAAACTAAACCATTTTGAGCAAAAATTGGACTCCAGAATCTGGAGAATTCACCTGCCTGGAAGCTATGCTGTCATACCCTTTCCTTCAAAAAAGTTGAGTAGAAATCAACAGTTAAAGCAAGTTTGTCATACATCAATCCTTCTCTGTTTAAAAGCGACCATAGCTATTGAAGGGTCAAGAAATTAACAGCTCTAAAGGACTGGCCCCAGAACAAACAAGAAAAGAAACACCTGCAGAACTGTTAAAGCCACAGATCAGAGTACAACAAGTTTCTGATGACAACAAACTAAAGTGTTGGGGTTTTTTTTCTCCAGTTTAAAAAAATAAGTTTTTATAAGCAGTTAATTCAAAAGTTGCAGAGCCAAAGACATTCTACAGCTAAATCAATTTCTATTTGCCACATGAACATACTACCTTTTCCAACAGACTTTGCTGAGTTCCTGATAGCACACTAACAAATGCTTCCAGGGCATGAAGGAAATCCCTCTTAATATTGGAAGCTTGTTGAGGTTCCCCAAGCTCAGCCCAGCCATGGTCTGTATTCTGAAAAGCTGGAATGAAGATTTCTGATATCAAGTGCTCAACACTTTTTAATAAACCATCTTGACCTATATTCATCATATTAAAATTTATTTCCTGGAAAAGAAACACAAGGAGTCTTTCACCAATAAATACCTGTTTATATATAATTTACATATATGCTTTCAAAAGTAAAATAATTTTAATATGTTTTTTCAATGGATTTGCTAGAAATTATTGAAATTTCTCATATTATTTAAGTCTTGAATAATTACTCTGCCTTTATGGATTGTCTTAAGTTTTCCTACTTAGCATCATTTCTTCATCTCGATACACTTCAAGTTACTGCCATAAGACAATGTTGATTTTTCCATTTCACTCCTTCATTGTCCTGTGTTTCATTTAGTCTGCGTCCTTTTGCTCATTCTTCCATGTCAACAGCTGTCAAATTATGTGTTGAGAGCAAATTCTCCAAGGCGATAATGAATTTTAAACAGGACTATGTGGAGAGATCATCAGTCACCAACTCTTACCTGATAGATATTCTCAGTTGTGATGGGTTTAGAAAGACTAGATCTAATGAAGAAAATGCATATTCCAGTTAAAGAAACTTCTTTTCCCTCTGTCACAAATACTTTAAGTTTCTTTCTTTTTGTCAAATGAGAGTTCATTCCTGTTCCTGGAAGGCCAAAGTGTTCTATTGTTTCAAAAAAAAAAAAAAAAAAAAAAACAAAAAAAACAACCACTTAAAAGCCATTGATTCAAAGAAAAGTTTTCTACACCAACATTCAGTCATCATTTGTGAAACTCTGAGTCCCAGCCCCTTGGAGGCACCTCATGGAACTATCCACAGTGTGCAGCATTCAGTCTCTTCACAGAACAGTAAGAGCTAATTAATCTAGTTTTTACATTCTCACATCAAAATCCTTTATTTTTTATTAATTTACTTGTCTTCTACTACTTCTGAGCAAAGGTTCAAGCTAAAGATTCTCTTATATTGCTCTATTACACAGCTGCAGATAATACCCTATTGCTTAAAAATGAAAAATTAAAGAAAAATCAGAATATATAGTAATGTCATTTACCTTAAAGGAGTTATTATCAACCGCCTTTCCTTAAAAATTTGTAGACATAAGGCTAATGTAGGAAAAAATATAAATAGGGTGTTTGTGGAAACAAGGAAAGAAGTCACCCAAAAATATTCTGTAGGCACCCTTCATGGGACCATCCTCTGCCTTAGAAGTGTTTCCTGTTCCACATAAGGGTCAGAAAACCAGCCTGTATATGAGGTGACTCCAGTAAGTGCCATTGCCAACAAGATGCACACAATACACAAAAATTCACTTAGCTTTACTGATCAGTAACCATTATCGTAATTTTGATTTTTGCTTTCCAAGACTGTGGGCCACAGCCCTAAACAATCAGCACAAATAATTCTTTTGCAAACTCTGCTCCACCTACAGAGGAAAAGCATACAGCAGAAGTTGTGCACTGCAATGGTATTACAAGTGACTCTACACTTACAGTTGTGAACAAAGGCAGTCTCCACTCCACTAGCTTCATCCCACTGTCTCTTCCTTCACCACCATTTCATTCTTTTTCCTCCCATGTGTATGATCTTTTAGGGACTTTTGATTATTCACCCAATGTACATGTTGCTGAGAATTTGTTTGGCTTTTGTTGATGTTTTTTTCCTACCACTTTCCATGTTATCTGCACTTAGCATCACATCCCAAAGGCCAAAGGCTACCACAATCACACTGTAGGGCATCTGACTGGTTTGGGGGTAGGTGAGGGTAACCCCATTAGGTTTTTAGGCTTTTGCCTTTGCCTCACACTCTCTCCATCATATTTTCACCACTTCAGCTCAGACAAGTTAAAACTGGCTCTGACTTCTACATTAGTGGCCAAGTTTGTATTTTCATTTAATTTTTTTTTAATTAAAGTTGCTTGTATTATATTAAAAAGTCTTTCCATCTCTTTCAGGTATATACATACTGAAAACACATGAAGTATAAATACATATTTGTCCATTCATCTCAGTATATATTTATATATATATAAACACATTTATACAAATATGCATATATATGTTTACAAAGCTCCCTGTGTACATCCAGGGAACCAAGTAGGGTGAACATCCACAAGGCACAGGCTCTTAAAGGTCACAAAACACTTAGGCAGTGGTAGCAGCAGCACTGGCTGCTCTAGGACAGAAGCCATGGGCAACGGGAGGATATCCTTGTCACAGGGGTCCTGAGCTGCCTCAGGGAAGGGAGAAGGCTTCCCCCAGAAGCGTGGTAACACTGGTGTGCTGGGGAAAAGGATATGTGCAGAAGATACTTCTGGGATAACAGCCCTTCTACCCATAATAAAGGCCTCACACAGGCATTTCTCATGCAAAAATACCACCTGGACAAATGATTGTGTGTCAGGAAATGTGGATGGCTTCCAGTGCCAAGTAGTGGTGTGACTGGAAGAGAGGGGGCAGAGCACCTGTCACGGCTCACCTTGTGTCAGTGTCATCACTTCACTATGAAAAAACATTTCCCAGCTCCCCAGGCAAGAGTTGGTGAGCTCACAAGGAAGTACCTTGCTACTTCACACTAGCAATATGCAGAAGTGCACAGGTTAAGCTTCAGTGATTTCACCAATCCTCATTTCATGAGCAGGGATCAAAGCCTCAGTATGACCAAACTTCACTTGCTTTAAGTTCCAGTTTACATTGTTTGCTTTTTCCTTGCACATCTGCTCAGCACAACTATAACATGTTGCAGGAGAACCTAAGTTGCTTTACCTGTATCTACTACCTCCACGTCTTGATAGTAGAACATCAAATGACGCAGACCTCCAGGGGCCAGGAATCTGTCAATGCGCTCTATCTGTTTGAAATCATGTTGAGATCATAATACACAGCATTCCCACTATGAAAAATTTAACTTGTTCAGGACATGCAAGACAAATGCTCACCACTGTATCATTACTCAATAATAAAATTATAGCAGGCCTAGTTACTACTCCTCAAAAAATAATTGGGTTGCCTTTTCTTTTAGCAGCACACACCTACTTAATTGAAGCATTTCAATATTTTCACGTGGAACACAAATATAGTCAGGCCATGTTTCAGTTTACTGAAACCATTTACTGGACATGCTGTGTATTCTCTCAGCCTGATGGCATAAGGCATTTCTTCATTTACTGAAGCACAGCAGCAATTCACTGAAGTACCTCACCCATGTTCTTCTTACTGCCATTCAGCTAAATAACTGAAAGCAGAAAACACACAGCTGCAATTATTCCCTAAAAACTTGTTGTGGCACTAGTGCTACAGCTTATTTAACGCAGCAGTGTTCAGTCAAAGGCTGGACTTGATGATCTTGGAGGTCTTTTCCACTCTTGATGATTTTATGATTCAAATCATAGCAACAGAGGAAGCCTTCATTTGTCTCTATTTTAAGCCTCAGGACAATATCACATCAATTCAAGGTTGCCATAAAGCATCACTGAAGCATGCGTTGGGAGTGCACAAATACAAAAACCCCAAACACAACCATCTTTAATGTCAAGAAGTAGAACAAGATCTGTTTCCTGTCTACCTAGATATAAAAAAAAAAAAGTCGTATATCTCCTTTGTAGTGCTGACCATCAATTTTGACACATTGTTTCCTCAATATATGAATTTGCAACTGTTTATCTCCTGCATTAGCCCTCATGTAGTCAATCAGATCACAAAAGCCATTCTATTTTGTCAAGTTTCCAACTATTTTAAATTGCTAAACTAGACTGCAATGTAGTCTCACAAATGCTCATGGCAGCTTTATGGAAAGAATGGCTTGCAACCAGTTGTCCACAGGATTCTTCTATCTGTATATGCTTTAAAATCAAGGACTGGGAGACTTCACACTATTGTTCCCCTATGAAATACAGTCACAGGTTTTACCATATTATCTATAATCATATCTATAATTGGAAAGCAGAAATTCTAATCAATCTTAAAACGAATATATTTACAGTAGGTCCTGGAAGTAAGGATGTTTTTGTTCAACTTAATACAAAATGCTGGAAAGTATTTTTTCAATGAGAAAACTCAAGTAATCTCTGACACTAAGTCTGACAACTATCTCACCAAGTATGTAATGCTAATATCATTTGTAAAGTATCCTATGAGCTTCACTTTCAGATTCATCAGATTACCTGGTTGCCATCAAGAATAGCATCTTCGACTTCTGCTTTGTCAAGATTCACACAAGAGGCAACAGTATCTAGTAAGTAATCATGCCTGCCATCCAGCCGAGCACGTTTAGCCTCCCGCTCTTCCTTGAGCTTTTGCTGTTATAAAACATGAAGTGGACAATGAAATTTGAAGACAAAGATAAAGCAAGCTTTAAAATACATTTTAAAAAATAAAGGCTATAATATTCTTTTAAACTTGTCATTTATATCTCTATGGGACTCAAATAAAAATTTTAGAAGCTGCCCCTGTTATGATTTTACAGTTGGTTTCTGGTGGTTTATTTTCAGGTTTATCACAACGTTTCTATCATAAATAACATTGTACAAAACACTAATTTGTTGAAAGGCTCTGTAGAAACAGAAATGTATTATGTATGTACAGCTCCATTATTCTGCAAGTTGCCTTCAACGTCCTGAGTCCTTTGTCTCAGCTTTCCAGTCTAGTCACGTATAACCATCTAGTCAAGACAGGATTGTGACCGATCTTTTTTGTTTGTGGAAGATATTGCAAGCAGTCTCTAATAAAGACAGATGTTGCTGGAGGAAGTTAGGGGTTTATACATTATCTCTTTAATATAATGAGAAGTAAAACAAACCACAAGCCTCAAGATACAGAAGTGTTTACAAATGTGCTTAACTATAGCTATTATACCATTCTTCAAGCAGTATGCCTACTCTTCTAATTAAATTGAATTCCCATATGTAACACACCTCATTACATTATAGACCAAGTAGCCTCCTGGAATAGTTACTGGTATTACTGTGCTTTCGGATTGCAAGATCTAATATCATTTCATTTTCAAAAGAAATTTAGAATTATGTTTCATTGGTGGTTAATTCAATCCTTATTTCCCCAATGATTATGAGAAAACTAGTAACTCTATAAGTATGCACAAGTGATTTATCCACAAGCTTTTGCAGAGCCAATAGGACCTGCATAATGTGCTTTATACCTTTATGCAAATATCTTTTCTACTTTCTGAAAGAATTTTCAAAAAGAAAACTTGTAATTACTAGCATGCCTTAATAAATGCTGAATGCATTAGAAACATTTTTCCATGAAAGACAAACATATCAACCCTGTTCTTTACACAAATATATCCAAAGAAAACAGTAGCAGACTAATTTGTGCATTTACTTTATGCTATTTTACTTATCTCCTAACATGGACTCCAGTATCCCGAAAGTGAAGAGTCATCACAGGATTCACCTCTACTGCATGTTTTTAAATATGAGTAGCAATTTTCCTCCTAGTTAGACATACAAAAAGCAACCATTTTGGGATGAATCAGTTTGATTCACACTAGATGATAATACTAGAATCCTCAAAACTCTTTGTTTTGGTGATTTGAATGCAACTGATAATTAATCCTTAACAGAAAAAATAAAACCAATACTCTATTAGTTAAGTTTCCCTTTAATACAGCAAAAAGCCTTTAGTTTTATTTAAACTACTGAGAGACTACTTTTGTATTCTGCTTGTGTTTCCAACATTGAACTCCAGATATTTTGCTATACAAAATTCATCTTATAGTGGCTATTAATTACCAGCTCCACCTATATAGATGCTTTTGATATAGCCTCCATTTTGAATAGCCTCCATTGATTCTGCAAGTTGCTGTTTCAGTAGACTGAAGTCATGAGCACCTTCTTCTCAAACTGAGTAGTCATGCCTTGAGGTTTGTTTGCAGTTTGTTTAATGCTTTCTAACCCTTTAATTGCTGTATCTCAGCATGTATAACAAATACATTAACTACAGTGTATAGCTATTTATGCAGCACTGGGCAATATTTGATACCTAATCCAGTAACGAGTATTCATTAATATGTCACAAACCCTTAAAACCTAATTAATTTAAATTATTTAATGAACCCTACCTAAAGAAAACAGAACATAACTAAATGGTAAAGTTCTAGCTTTATGAAGACTAAGACATGGGCTTGCATTTATCATGTGTCACTTCTGGATTGATATGATGGATATCTCTATAACTAAGGCAAGTGCCACACTTTTTTTTCCTGATAGCTGCTACAGTGCAATTCAAGAACACACCTTGCATGTCATGCTTTCATATTTTGATGAACTGCCATTTCTACAGACTTCTTGTCCTCCCCAAACGAAATGTTGCTCAACCACAAACTCTTGTATCAGTTGTTGCAGTCATCAGAAGAGACTTCTGCCTCACTTTTAGGATAAGGTTGTACACAGAAATGTAGAAGAAACCTAATTTCAGTGCTTTCAACAGCAAGTAATCAACTTAAAGATTTAAAAACACTCAGAAGATAGACTGGAAACTGTCTTCCAGTCTAGCTTCTGAGCTCCCATTTGCATACTACTAGAGGAATAAATTTTCAAAATATTCTTTACTTACAATTAGGAATCTCAGA
Source organism: Formicarius rufipectus (assembly GCA_013399695.1). Classification (NCBI taxonomy): domain Eukaryota; kingdom Metazoa; phylum Chordata; class Aves; order Passeriformes; family Formicariidae; genus Formicarius; species Formicarius rufipectus. Next base: position 334,374 of record VXAU01002667.1, on the reverse strand, counting down.
GAGTGAATTACAAGAAAATGTTGAGCTTTCTACCTCTCATTCTTCTCTTCCCCCCTTTAGCTACACTTGCATCCAACCAGCAGAGTGGTCATGGCCTAGTTTTTCTATATTTTATATCCTGCAGGATCCACTACAGAAGTACATAGGCTTAAACAGCATCTATGCAAAAAATTACCCAAGAATGTAATTCATAATTCCATAGCACATTGAAAGAGCAAGATTTGAACATGGAAAGTTGTTAAAACACACAAGCTATCATTTATGTAGGTAAGAGATAAATTGCTGTTACATGCAGTAACATGCATGCAAGCACTGAAAGGTATCAACAGCAATTCTGATCAAGCTCATAAAGCCTTTTCCTAATGTCCCACGATGTAGGAGGATCCAGAAGGGGCAGTATTTGTAAGAGATAAACAGCCTCAGATAACTGGAAGGATTGTCCAAGTTTTTGTAAGGCACAGCTTTACCTCAGTTTTCCATTTAAAGAACAGCACAAGTAGCACAACCAAGTTTAGTTTTGAGTTTCTTTTACCACTCTTAGTTACAAAGGTATAAAAGCTCTTATGGCACAGTGCCACAACAAATGCAGGTCAAAGCTAAACCAATTAACTAAAAAGTCCTTCCTTGATGGTTAGTTCAGTTACAACAAGTAGCTTATTTTATGTTACAGAAAACTTTAAAATTCCTAATACCCAAATACCAACAATTTGGCACAGAAAACTGATCTCAATAGACATCACCTCCTGTAGCAAGATAAAGGGGAGATTCATAAATCTACCTTAACATATGTCTAAACCATAACCATTTCATCGTCAATCTGAAGCAACAAACACGGATTAAGTTAAAATCTTCAAAAAATTTTATAACTTCTGCAAGATTATAAGTATATACATAAGCAGCAGGTACTCAAAGAGCACAAGTCAGACACTCTAGGGGTCCTTACTTTCAAAAAACAGGCTCACAAACCAGCTATTGACTATTGCCAATTTCTCCATTAGACTGTAGTTGCAGATGTGTCTGCAGACACCTTGAATAGAGTTAGCATGAATGTTATTTAGTATGCAAGTCATAATTACACAAGACAAAAACTTGTTCTCAACACAATTTATCCAGCAAATGATGCATTTTGTTGTCAGAATACTGTGCATTTCTGAATTTAAACATGCTCAAATCAAGGTCTTATGGATGAGCAATAGTTTACTGAGAAGCTCAATAGTGAAAGAGTCAAAAAGTAAGAATGTTCTATTGTAATTTACTGTCTTATCCAAAACTTGTTTAACCAGTGTGGAATTCCTCTGACTCTCCTTTAGCTTGCTAATATGTTTTATATTGCATAAGCCTTGCTCATGATTTTCCCTGCAAAAGTGTAGATTTTACACCTTTCCAAGCACCAAGTTTTCAACAGACTCTCACTTATTTTCCCTTTCTAAAAATATACATACCCCAAAAAATTAGGGCAGCTACCTTAGCTGACTCTTCAATGTCAAACATCAGAGTTCTGCACATTGTTATCATATTGCATTAACTTAGGAACAGTGTGCTCAAATAACAAGTTTTTGAAATTAGTCTAAGGATTTTAATGACTTCTATATTTTATTTTTGTTTCTCAGTACTAAGCATTGTCTTCAAAATCCTATCCCCATCTTACAAATACGGTAAGAACAAAGGTACACTTCTGTTTTCCTTGGTGGTAGAGCCCAACTCCATTTTGTTGCCAGATCTAACATCAAACTCTTCATTGTACTAATATAACATTTGTAAAATTGTACCATTACCAGACCACTGCAACAATCTGGGCAAGATACAAGTACCACCAGTCAAGTGCACAAACATCTCCCAGTGCAAATTTGCCTTTAAAACCAATTGTGCAACTAACTTCATCCACCTATACTTTTTTTAAAATAGACATTTTTCTACATCCTTCCACTCTCAATTCACACCTTTATTTTAAGTATATAGGTACTAGTCTAGACCTAGTCCAAAATTCAGTTTTCCTTACCTTTATCACTCTGTCAATGCTTTGTTTCCAAAGTCGCTTTCTTCCAGCTCTAAACATTGTACTATTCCGTATAAGCACCAAGTACTGTTCTTCAGCAAAAAGCCCTAAACCATGGAGTAAACCAGATTCATCGTTCTGCACTCCTCCCCCAACCTTCTGTTAGCACTTGTTTCATTCCTTTTCTGTAGGAACCCCAAGATAACTCTGGAAAATAGAGTAAGGACCTAAAAAACCAGCAACTATTAACCTGATTTCTTTATCTAAAATTTAGTTCTAATGCGCATTCAGATTGCTTGAAAACTAAATTGCACTACTTTAGAAATGAGAGGCCTCTAACGACCAGCTTTTAGTGCCTGTGGATTAGGCATTGAAAGTTACTGCTACCAACCACGGTGTTGTTAAGGTGATACTGTTTACACACAAACATGACTGGATACAATTCATTATTCTCAAGGGCAACTCAATATTCTCAAGTATTTGCAGAAGTCAATTCTATAACTGCTTATCTGATTTGTATTTAACTTTCTTAAGTAATACTTATGACAACAGACATCTTTGTTTCCTTGTCACAGATGACTGTTTAAATATATAGCAACAACAGTCAAGCAACTTTCAAATACCTTTTACCTACAGACTAAATTGTGGAGTTTTCTATTCATATTTTTTTATACAAGTACACTCAGTCTTACTTATTTTTCAGTTGTATAATGGTTGCCTAAAACAGCAATTTTTCGTCAGCAAGGAATATTAATTTTTTCTTCTTAAAATAGCCATAATTTTTTCCACTTCAGTGACAGAATATAATCTGATGTCCTCTTGAAATTGCCAAAAAAAAAAAAAAAAACAACTAACTAATTATCCAGTATTAGGAACAAGAAAAAAAAAGACATTTTTACAGCTATTTCTGGCTTAGAATGCCCCTAAATATTTCTGCTTCCACTCATATCCATGTGAATAACGTCTAAAATCACTTGACAACCTTAGTGTTGCTAAAAATTGCATGAATAAAAACCATTTTCCCCACAATATCTGATTTTTCCATATAATTTTCCCCACATACTATAGTCAAACGCAGTTGTGTTCATGTTTGAAAGAGAAAGACTGGAAAACTGCATTTATTGTAAAAGTAAACATCCATAATTTTCTCTGAAACTTTTGCAGCATACTCTTTTGAAATTAAATATGCTATTAAATATTTCATAGAGTTAATTCCTGGATATATTGAAACCACTGAGGAATTTATTATTTACATCCTCTTGGAACAAGTTCAGAGGAGAGCCACTAAGGTGATCACAATGCTGGAACAACTCTCCTATGAAGACAGGATGAGAGAGTTGGGGCTGTTATGCTGCCTGGAAAAAAAAAAAAAAGAAAGCACCAGGGAGACCTCTCAGCACCTCACAGTTTCTAAAGGGGGCCTAAAAGAAGGCTGAAGGGACTTTTCAGAAGGGCACATAGTGATGGGACAAAAGGGAATGGCCTAAAACTGAAGGAGAGCAGGCTTAGGTTAGATATTAGGATGAAACACTTTATTGTGAGGGTGGTGAGGTATTGAAATGGGTTACCCCGAGAAGCTGTGGATGCCACATTCCTGGAGGCGTTCAAAGGCCAGGCTGGATGGGGCTCTGAACAAGCTAATCAAGTGGAAGGTCTCCCTGGCCTTGGCAGGGGTGGGTCAGAACTAGTTACTCTTTAAAATTCCTTCCAAGCATAACCATTCTACGACTCCATACCTCTTTGCATGATGTATATGATTCTAATGTAAAAACTCAGCCCAACAGACTTAACTTTGCCATGTAGCAATAAAAGATGTTTAAAAAAAAAAAAAAAAGGCAAAGTAAAACCCCTTAACTACATCTCTCAAAGAGTCATCTAGGAATCATGGAGGATTTAAAGAGACATCTGAAAGTCATCTAGTCCAGTCTTTTGCTCAAAGCAAGCCCAGTCAGAGTGGGTTGTTCATAGATTTTTGCAAATGAGTTTTGAATATCTTTAAGGACAGATTCCACAACCTCTTGGACACTGTAACAGGGTTTGACTACCCAACATAAGGATTGTTCCCATCTAATTGAAATCTCTCATGTTACAGCTTATGCGTGCTGGCTCTTATTACCATACACCTTCAAGAAGAGTTCAGCTCTGTTTTCTCTCTACCCTCCCACTAGAGAGTTTTCTTCCCGGGACTGAACAAGCACAGTTCGCTCAGTATCTTCTCATACATCACACACTCTGGCCTCCTGTACATCTTGCTGACCTGTTGCTGAACTCACTTTATCAACATGCTGGCTATTTCAGCCCTGTCTGTGATCAGCATTTTTTGCTGTGACATGCATTATTGGCTCCCAATCACCTTGGTGAGGAAAAAACCCCTTCAGTTCCTCTCCATAAACCTGATACGTAGCAAGCTGGCCACTGGCCTGTATTGTCGTAGAAGGTTATTCCATCCTAACCATAGGACTTAGCATTTTCTTTGCCTGAATTTCTTGAGATCCTTTTCAGTCAATTTCTCAAACCTGTTCATGTTTATTTGAATAGCAGCCCTACCCTACACATAGGGCTCTCACCATCAGCAGCAGCCTTTGCAGAGAGCAAATTCTGCTGCATCATTCTTGTCATCTATGAACATTAAACAGCATTTGTATCAATCCCTGAGGGACATAAAGAGGAACTGGCCAGTAGCTGTACTGCTTGAAGCCTGCTTGCCTAGCCAATCTTCCACCCAAAAATGAGCAGGTGGTTATTCAGTCCATATATCACCAGTTTCACTCTAATGATATTACGGGACATCTTGTGAAACATCTTGCTTAAGTCACCACTGCTCCTTCCCCCTTGTCTGCATAGCCATCCATGTCACCAGAGAAGGCAGTCAGGCTGATCATGAAGAATTTGGCACTGGTAAATCTATGATGCCTGTTCAATCATCTTCTTGGCTCTTCACGTGCCATAAAATAGCTCCCAAAGCAGTTTGCCCCACAACCTCACCAGGGCCTGAAGTGCAGCTCACTGGAGTGTCATTCCTTCCCTTTTCTCTTCTTTGAAGACAGGTGTCACATTTCTTTTTCTCCAGTCAGTAGGAATCTCCTCAGATCATCATCACCTTTCAAAGATGAGATGGGTCAACTCATGAAAGCTGAGTTTAAAAAGGCACTGAAAACTTCAGCCTTTCCCATGTTCCTTGCTCCTTAGTCCCCTGTTCCCCTGAGCAATGGGCCTACATTTTTTTTGTACTACCACTGTACTTAGAAATGACATAGTCATTTCCCATCACTCTCCTCACAAGTTTGAGCTCCAGCTGAGACTCAGCTTCTCAACTCTATCTATGGAAACTCAGGCATTGTCTCTACAATCCTTTCTGGGCTGCCATCTCACATTCTATTTCATCCCAAACTTCTACAGAAGCTTGCATGTTTGAATTCAGACAGGGTCTCTGTGTTCATCCATGTTGGCCTTCTACAAGGCCCCCTCTTCCTTCTGCACATTGAATGACCTGTCTGTGTGTTCCAATGATGCTACTCTTGCAGGTTAAGCAGTTTCCTTCATCCCCGTTTCCCTCTAAGGATCCTTCATGGGATCCTGCCAAGCAGATTCCCTGAAGAAGTCAAATATCTGCTGTCCTGAAGTCTAAGACTGTGGCACTTCTTGTTGTCTTGATCACTTCTTTCAGTGTTTTCAGTTCCACAATCTCATTAATCCCACAGTCAAGTCTTCTCTCAACTTCTTCAAGGGTTTTTTCCCTAGTTTTTTTGTTTGTGAATGGCAAGGCCACAGACCTACCAGGTCATTTATCATTCACAAAATGAAATAGTCTTCAAACTCCAAAAATCTCAGTCATTTCAGTAACTTGAAAAGGGACATTTTTACATTAATTAAAGGCTGCAAAAATTAAAATTACTGGCAGTCATGACAGGGAATATTCTAACCCATATATATATATATATATCAAATAATCACAAATCATTAATTTACTCAGAGAACCTCTCTGCAGCTGTAATACATTCTCAGTCAGAACCTTTTCAAGTAGACTGCATTTACAGTCCTAGATAATATGCTGATATTCAGAGTCATTCAAAGACTGTTGACATTTATGAAATTCAACTTCCTATGATCTTCCGTCTCATTAACAGTTAAAAAGGAAAACTTAGAGTATCTAAAGGGTTGAAACAGTACTTACCTGCCATTATCAAGTCACTGTTGTCCTCAAATCAGACTTCCAGCAGAGCCAAGTTAGCACACCATTAATACAACCAACCCAGAAGGCTAACAACCATAACCAAGATTCTGATAACCTGTAGCTCTTCTTTGCCATACAAGCCACAAAAACAAATAATGCTCAGCCTTAAATAAGGTATAGTTGATTTCTGCTTAAACTCCTATAGAAACACTGCTTTAAGAATTTGCTTTACATCCCCTAGAGCACTAGATGGAGTAGTGTATAATGACTCTGCAGATGGGTCAAATAATTCAGGTTGATTTTTAAGATATTTTGACTAGAGCAGTTCTTGCTGAAGCAGGACTTAATAAGGACTTTTCTTTTATGCCAGTACCAGATTTGACTTATATAAACATTTTTAGAATTTTGGGGGGAAAAAAAAAGTTTCTTGCATATTTTAACCAGCTTCTTAAAAACCTGCATTTTTTACCCTGTATTTTATTTGCGATCCACAGTCAGATCTATGATCTGAAGAAAACATTTCCTCCCCAGATACTTCAAGAGTGCAATCATTCAATCCATACATTGAGAATATGTTATCTTGTAACATAACTCAAAATTTTCAGAATAATTTTAGTCTACCATATTTCCCTGGCTAGTTCTCACTCTGCTCAGCATCCTACAAAGCATTAAGTCAGATTTCAGATTTAAATCACCATTAGGCAAGTCAGCCTAGAGAAGAGGAGACTGAAGGGACACTGCAGTCTTCAACAGCCTCTCAAAGGGAAGCTGAGGGGCAGGCACTGATCTCTTTACTCTCGTGACCAGAGACAGGACTCGAAGAAAAAGCATGAAGTTGAGTTAGGGGAGGTTTAGGTTGGATATCAGGAAAAGGTTTTTCACCCAGAGGGTGGCTGGGCACTCAAACAGGCTCCCCAGTAAAGTGGTCAGAGCACCAAGACTGTATGAGTTCAAGAAGTATTTGGACAATACATTCAGACACATGGAGTGACTTTTTGGGATGGTTCTGTGCAGGGCCTGGCATTGGAGTCGATGATCCTGATGGGTCCCTTCCAATTCAGCATATTCTATAGTTCTATTCTATGATTCTATGATTTTTTTTTTGTTAGTGCCACATTGCACAGCTGTGAGAACCAGGTTTCTTTTACAATAGGCAATTAGTAGTAGTAGACAGTAGTTAGCTACCATCTAGTGGTTAAAAGCTGAAAGGACAATTGAGTTTCATTCTCTTTTTCACAAGCCAACAAAATAGAGTCTGTATAAAACTCAGCAATTTATATTGTCCTTTACAGAGATGATCACTTAAAAAAATCACTTGAAAATCTACACTGACTACAAGTGGAAGAACTTAAAGAAATGGATACCCTACTCTGTTGCATTCTTTTGATACAACTGCAGTGAGAACAACCAAAGCTAAAGGTAGACATTTTTATCTTGATCCACTTTCAAAGTCAAATAACATTGAGGCTTTAATACCTTTAAGGCAAGGATATTTAATTGCTTTGCTGAGCAAAACTAAAACTTCAACATATTCAGATATTTTCTGCACTAGCAGGCATTTGGGTTTCTAGTCATTCCAAAAAAAAAAAGCTTTTTGTCTTAAAACATCTAGTAAGTGTACAATTCGTCAGTGACCTAATGTCTTCATCTCAAACAAATAAACAAAGCAAAGAAAAAAAAAAGGAAAGGGGAAATGACAAGCACAAGCTATCATAGCTGAAAATTACACTTCTTACTTGTTTGATGAGGTAATATATATGACTAAGATTTTAATCTATAATAATGTTATCTTGCTGTCCAACAAGAATATTATGGTGAAAGACAGTACTGCTTAAGGAATTAACCTGCAATGTAGGAAGTCCTGTTGCTATTCCCCACTTTAGTCAAAACATTTGTTCTCCAGGTTGTTCTTGCCTGTTTGATCCACTGCTAAGAAAATAAAATTTAAAGATAAAACAATTATAAAGTTAACAGATACATAATCAGCCTTCTGTTTACTGGGACAGACAGGATGTGTGGGTCTTACCAAGTGAAAAGACATTACTGTGAGGACAGACAACTAGAGATCAAGTAATCATGTAAGTAACATGTTTTCCATTTTAAGGAACAACTGAATCTCACACCCTTTTTGCCCTTTTTTGTGTCCAGTTATGTGGCCATTGTGCCCATCAGCTTAGCCAGAGTAAGGATTAAAGACAAAAATTAGAAAAAAAAAAAAAAAAACAAAGTAAGTGCATAACTTCTTATAGCTAAGCAGGAGAAGTCCTAATCTGGGGTAAACAGAATGTCTTTTGAACCAAGACATTGTTGTAACACTAGTGCCAGACTCAGCATAAACAAGGTAATTTGGCACCTTGTGCCATACATCAAGGTATTTACTACACAGGAAACATGGAAAAGCCCACACCACTGTGAGAGAACTCAGTGTTCAAATAACATAGCAAGCCAACCAGAGCCCCATGGCATGAAGTTTCAGTCATAAACAAGACAGACATAGCATATGATATTACTGTGTGCCTAATTGGGCTGGAAGTACTGACTGCGACATGCTCACAATGAAGAGGGGGACCCCCACGGCAAGGAACAGAATCAGCAAGTAACTTCAACTATCTCTGCACACACTAAAGAAATAGCATTTCAGATAGCAATCTTCTTAGATATCATTAATAGGAAGTCTACAATGAAAATAATACAAGAGGGCAAGTGACTCCTACCTCAATCCCTAAAACTGCACAATATCAGGTTCAAACGCTAGTGTTCAAATAAAACACAAAATTTAACATCCTCATAGCTGTAGAGGCCCAGAGAAGCTGACTTTAATGATAGGATGCGTTGTAGTGGTGCATCCCTAATCCCCATCCAGGCCACGCTCTGACCTGAGAAATTCTCCTTAGGCCTCAGCCTTGTCAAACTCCACTTGGACTAAGCCCCTCTTGAGCTTATCAGAAACACTTGCTGTTCCCAGAAGCTGACAGCTGTCTAATGAACATCTGTTTTTCAATGAACAGCCTTGGAAACTTTTTTTTTCTTGCCTGAATAACGACCCAAGTGGAACACATTTTTGTTGTGGAACCTTCAAAGAAAGTTACCAACTCAAATTGAGGCCAGAATGGAAAATTACTATGACTAAAGCCTACTCTCTTGTGACCCTGTAAACAGTGGTCCAAACTGAGACCCTTCTCAAACACCTGTAACCAGGTGGCTGTAGTGCCAACCAAGCACTGTCAGTAATAATAGACAAGAATTATTGGTAATAACCAAGGAGTATTAACACGCCGTGAGAAAGAACAACATTTGGCTGGAGGACAGAGGCCAGACAGAGAAAGGGAAACACTTGTCCATGAGAAAGAGTAGCATGAAAGTGGGAAGGAATGATAGGGAGAGATTAAGCCCTACAACCTATTTCCAAAAAGGCCTGAATGGACTGCACATGGTAACTAATTTGCATAGACAGTGAGAAACTTGTCTTTGGGGTGAAGAAATCTGGCCATAAAAAGATACCCCCCCAAGCCTGAGTAGCAACCCCCAGGACCCTGGACATCTCATCAGTAGGATCAATGTTTATCAGCTGGATCAGCACAGAAACAAGGATCAGCATCCCCTCAGCTGGATAGACGCTGGAACCAGGACTGGTGATCTCTTTCTCTCATTCTCCTCTGTTTTGTTTTGTTTTTTTTTGTTGTTGTTGTTGTTGGTTTTGTTTTGTTTTTTTCCTTTACCTCTTTAATTCATCTCTCCCTCTTTAAATTCTCCCTTCCACCCTATCCTTTTATCAAAACCCCCCTGCTATGTGCTTATGTAGTACGTCAGGGACTTGCACACCAATTTCCATGCCAAGTGTGTAATTTATTAATAAAATTTTCTGATTCTTTTTGGACCCTCTGACTTTTGTCGCTCCTTTCAACCAATGAGCATTTACAAATTTCAGGTGCTTCCTTCCCTTTAAAGGTGGGTCACAACAGTACTAACAAAAATTTAAAAGCCAATACTACTTAAACATGAAGAACCACATAAAGTAAAAAGGTAAAAATAACCACTCAAAAGAGCTCAGTCTTTATAAACATGAAAGTTGTTAGAACACCATACCAAAAATAGAGAGCAACTGCACAGCTTCAGTCATGAAAAGCTTGAGAAAATCGTAAGTCAGTCAGCACAGCTAAGGAAAAGAGTAAAAGCCAGCAGGCATCCTCCAAAAAGCTGGACCAACAATGATATGAAAAAAAAAATCCAGATGAATTAAACCCTGACAATTTAGACAAAGATACAATAAGGGAAGGTGAAGTGGACTGAACAACTCTTGAGAAATACAAAGTGCTGATAATATGGTCCCTCCCAAGGTGCATCAGAGAAGTACGATACTTCTCAGAATATCTTCAGAAAAACCCATGGCATTGTAAGACTTGGGAGTGCTAGTGGATGAAAGGCTGGACATGACCAAGCATTGCACACTTGCAGCCCAGTTGATGCAGTTTTGATGCAGCCTGGACTGCATCAAAAGCAGTGTGACCAGCAGGTCAAGGGAGAGGATTCCACACCTCTGCTCTGGTGAGACCCCACCTAGAGTGCTGCATCCAGCTCTGGTGTCCTCAGCACAGAAAGAACATTGACCTGTTGGAGCAAGTCCAGAGGAGGGACAGCAGGGTGATTGGACAGACGGAGAATCTCTCCTACAAGGACAGGCTGATAGATTTGGGTTTGTTCAGCCTGTAAAAGAGAAGGCTTTGTGATAGCCTAATTGTGGTCTTCCAGTACCTGAAGAGAGCCTACAGGAAAGATGCAGAGGGACTTCTTAAAAGGGCACATGACAGGGCTATGGGTAATGGCTTCGAACTGAAAGAGAGTAGGTTTAGATTAGGTACTAGGAAGGAATTCCTTCCTGTAAGGGTGGTGAGAATGAGTGACTGGAGAAAATGAATACTATCTCTAAACAAACAAAGTGGGTGGGGGTGAGGGTGGTGGAAGTGCCATAGCACAAAGATGCACATCTTCAGAGCCCACCATTTGGATTTTATATCAGCTGAGATCGCACTGGAATTCAAGCAGTGATTATTAATCTTTTTCTGTCCCCTTTTTTTCTCTCTTTCTTCTCCTAATTTCTTCTTCTTTAAATCTGGGTAACTGAAAGTTGGATGGGTTAGCGCTTGCTAAATCAATGCCTTGTGGAATGCTTTATTTCAACTGAATATTGTTTTAAAATTTGCCAAGTACCTTTATTTCCCAAAGTTTGCCAGTAGAAGCTGTTTAACCTTCTGAGAATGTTGGTGCATTCTCCCATGTGCTCTCAGAGTAAAAAAAGGACCCCTAGGCCTCTTTATGAAACTTGTCAAGCAAGTCCAGGGCTTTACAGTGAGGCACTGGAACTGATTGCCCGGAGAAGCTGTGGATGCCCTATCCTTGGAAGTATTCAAGGCCAAACTGGATGGAGAAGATGAGTTTAGAAGCTGGAAAAAAAACTTTTTTTTTTTTAAAATCAATGATAAGTAACGCATCAGATGGCTAGATGCCAAAAAAAATTACAAAGGAACTCAAAGACAAAAGGGTAAAGCTTCCTAATGTGGCATGTGCTCTGCATCAGTATCAGAAGACTGGGCACTGCCTAATAAAATAAATGCACACCTTCAGTGTTAGCTGAATTAGAAACAATTGATGAAGAAGCCTGGATAGGTGAAATAACAGACATTATATTAAAGAATAGAATTAAGAGGTAGCTCAAATAATTTAATTTCCAAAGGAAAAAGTCAACAAGGTTTTGGGAAAGGGAGAAACAGTCATCATGAAATACTGAGGTTCACCAAAGGGGTTAATATGCATTAGTGTAAAGGAGATTGATCTACATAGTATGGATTTGCAATAAAGTTTTCAGAAAGATCCACTGTCAAATGCTTTTAGGAAAAGCATAATGGAGATGACCTTCAAAGATAAACACTTGATTAAATGCTGGAATGAGGAGGATTGGAATAAAATTAATGGTTAGTTCCTACAGCAACAGTTGTAAGGTGTAAGTGGAGCTCTCCGGGTATCTGCACAGTCAGGTGAAAAGGGAAAAGCTTACAAGAGTGACATCTGCAGACAAAATTATGTTATTCAGGTTAATAAGAATGACCACAAAGAATTACAAAATCTTCCAACACTGTGCAACTGTGATGTATTAGGACGGCAAATATAAAGCAGGCAAAAGGAAAAAGAACAAACCTCAACTTAAATTTACGCCAAAACAGTCTCTGAAATGACCATTACTAACATGAAGTCTATTCCTACTTTTGTGAGAAACTGACTAACATACAAAAATTAGTGATCATCCTGAATAAGGGCTCATGATCACTACTAGTTAAAACTTCCCTCTTTCACTAAACCCAAGGCAAATGTACAGTCTAAAAAATGTAAAAGATCCCAGGAGATAAATTTCTAAAATTACAATGCTTCCATTTTAGACAAATTAGATTATGAAATACAAATTTGTGAAAGATGCAAAGGTCAAAAAATTCATTTGTACATATTAACAATATACCCATAATAAATAGACTTCCAGATTGTTGTCTTTGCATTTTAGAGAGTGTTAGCTTCCTCTCTTCATGAAGACTATCACAACATATTTGACACAAATTTTCCAGGTCAGCATGGCAAGCTGGGCAAACTGATTATTTGTGCCATTTATCTCTTTTTAAAGTAGTAAATACTTCTACAGCTATTAACTGCTCTCTACAAGTTGCTTTGTTACCCTTAAGTGAAGGCAGTGATGTAGTTCATATTTTCTGCTCTGCTCTATATTTACCTGGAAGGGGATTCAGCAGCACCAGTCTTCAAGATTCATGCCTGATTTTTTGCTGTTATGCAAACTACATAAGTAAATCAATAAATAAAATCTTGATTGTACTAATCTGAAATGTTTCTGGTCAGCTTCATATTAATAACAAGATGTCCATTTTTATAATTTGTTTTTCAAGGAATAGCCAAAAGTGTCAACCAAAAGCTCACATTTTTGTCTGGCTATCGGTGGTAATCACACAAGGCCATTTGATTCAGACCCTGCAAGTTGTTCCATGTCCCAAAGCTATTTTAAGCTTGTCATCACCAAAAGCATACCTGGATCCACAGGGAGGCAACTAAATACACATAGAAATTTTTGTCCCTTTTAATTAGTAATATTAACATTTTGAGGTTTTGATTGCCTGTGCTGCATGCAGGCTTTTTCACTACACCTGTTTAGCAGTACTTTTGTACTGCAATCACCTCTTATCACAGTTGTTCAGGCACAGCAGAACTAAAATGCCCTAAAGCTGTGTAAGACCCCACTCGCAGTTGCAGTAGGCACAAAGGGGTAACTAACCTGACCTGTGGGTCACCAGAAAAGCACTTCTTAGGCTTCAGATACAGGTACCAGCTATGCAGCTAAGACATGCTGTACTCACAACAGGAAAAGTATACAATCATTTAGGCTGGGTAAGACTTTGAGATAAAGTTCAATCGTAAATCTTTAAGTCTGACCATATAGCAAACAGGATGTAAATAACTTGTGCACAACATATCTATGCTATTATAAATTTCAATACAAAGGCATTTCCACTGGACTCTATCGCTGTTAGACACAACACATTCATTAAAAGAGTTCAGGAGCTTGGTGTTTTTTCCCAGTCATTTAGAAGTTATGTAAAGCTCCAGCTGTTCTTTGGATCATTCCTACTAATCTTAGTTTGAGATGGGCCTACCAGACTATCTTTGAAAAGAGCTAGATGCTTTAGCTAAAAATAGAGGCTGCATGGCACTTCTTCCACAGTAACTCAGAGAGAGATATTTGTTCAGCTGTATTACTAGCTCACACAAGAAGTCTTCGGTTTTAAAACACTGAAAGTAAAATGTCTTCCTTGTTTTCTCTCCTCATAATTTACTAATATGTGTACAATTGAAGGAAATTAACTCCTTCAACATAGATTTCAAAAGTGTTTCTATTTTGTAGGGTTATGACATTTTACATCAATATTTATTTCCAAGTAGGTTTTAAGACTGCCTTACTCATTTTTCAATCTATTGGAATTATTTACCACCAAATGAGACTCCATTTAATACAACTTTTACTAACTTATTGCCTTACAATATAGATTTGATAAAAATTCATTGAAACATAGCTGCAACAACTAAGTATATTTAAGCTACACTGTTCTTTCACTAATAACAAAAAACACCCACTTGTCAAGTTTTAGCAGTAGTAACTGTGGCATGAAAAGCAATGCTTGCTAATCAGCCAACATAGCAGTGAGGGTTTTCATGCTTTTTCTCTGGAGAAATTAAAAGGTAATAATCACAGGCCATAGAATTGTATTTCTTTTCTACAGTGTAATCAAATTCCCTTCCCCCTCCCAATAATTTTTTTACTTTAGTTCTTTCTGAAACTAGCCATTCTCTAACAAGGCACTTCTTGCTCTAAGCCTCTGAAGACTTATTTATTTACAGATTAACCTAAAATTTAGATGACTACTTCTGCTGCACCTTGAGAGGCTCTTCCCAAATATACCATTATATCAAGACTCCTCTTTTCCTTAGCACTTCCAATGCCTTTTCTGCCCCACCTGCCACAAGGATACTCTTATGACTGCTATATAAGCCAGGGCAGATGAAAGTTGATGACCAAATTTCATTATTCACATTTTTCTCCAACTTGAAAAGGACTCCTAATTGAATACTCTTGTAACAGTGCTCCTGAGGAAATAAAGTAAGATTCCAAAAGCTTTCCCCTGAAGTTACTGCACTGTCTGCATGTAGCTAAACCAACCCTGCATGTAGCTAAACCAACACTCACAAAACCTCTTCTTCTCAGCTTTTAGCACAAATTTCCTCTTCATCACAGTTAAAGAATTGTTGAGAGGCCAGTTGGTATCATCTGGGAGGGGCATAAAATAACCCCACCACAGGTGAAGGTTAAGCTCACCTTTTTCTTGAGATTGTAATAGTCCCTTGATGCATTTCAGTAAATTTGAACTTCAGCTTTTAAATTCCAACAAATCTAAAAACATCTTACTGCACAGTATCTTCAGGTGCTTTCACCTCACTAATGCTAAAAGCTTGCAGCTCTGTAACGTTTCACCCAAGTGTTATCCAGAGCTTCTGTGACAGACTTTTCCCTTTACTGTTGTGGTCCTGATACTCTTGTACTGCAATTCCCTATGGCCTGCACCTGCAAACCCCCAAAGTGCTGTTACAGTGCTTCTCATAGGAAACCACTCCCTCTAGCAAAACGATCACCCTTTCTCACTTTCTCCTTTTTCTGCCTTTTGTCTTTGAAGATTTTTGTTTTCATTAGAGAAAGCCAAACATAATGCATAAAAAAGTAGAAAATAGTCACAGAGATGCTTGATAACTATTGCTGGATGACATATATGCAATGAGATTTGACAACCAGTGAGCAGCATTCACATTTGATTAGCATACTCCAATAAGCAGTAATTATCAATAGGGAGTCTGAACAGGCTCCAGGGAAAAGACAGAACAGAGTGTCATTATCACCATCCTCATCTTTATCATTACCACATACTGCACTGGAGCCATAGATAGGCCAGTCCAAGAGAGTGCTCAGCTGGGATCCATTACCTGTCCACACTGGAAAGAGCACTTTGACTCTCTACCCCACCCCCTTCTCTTGGTTTTCACTTTTCCTCAAAAGAAAAAAAAAAAAGTCCTTCTGCAATGAACTTCTTACTTATACATCCTTTGTACACACTCAAAATTTTGCAGAAAATTAGGTGCAAAAAAAATATTTAATATCAAGGTGTTCTGTGATTCTTGACCTGATTTATGTTAATAAATAGTTCACCGCACATAATAAGCATTTTTCTTGAAAAGACAAAAAACTGCAAAAAGAGAAAATAGTTCAGAGCAGGAAGAAAGCAAGTTTTATTTCTTTTTCATACCAAAGATCATTAAAAATAGCCATGAGAAATCCCAATTTCCAAATTCCCATCTGAAAAATGTGCTAAAAGAACTTCATGAGAGACAATGTATTTTCTCCATGCTAGACATTTAAAAAGTTTTTGGTAAATAGATTTTTAGGAATCAAATGGTGAAGAAAAAGAAACTATTTGCTACTGCCTTGAACTACTGGCACCTGATCGCACATCCATGTTATTATCTCATAATCAATCAACCTTAGCAATTGCAGCTTGAAAACTTCACCCTCTTATCTGTTGAATAAAACATTTTTTTTCCATTGTAAAAATATGATTGTTCTTCAAATTTGTAGTGTTCATATGTGCTATGGAAATATATTTTCTTTTATAAACTATTATCTAACATACAAAGGCTTGAGTCATTTATTTCAGTCGTAAAATACCAGATTCTTCTGCTTTCTGTTAATGAAAGTGAAATAAATTAATTTACTCCAAAATTTTCAATTTAGACCATTCTTCAACCTGCTGTAACAACAGTTGTATTAATGGGTGCAAGGCACACGAAAACAGTATGGGAACATCAAAATGAAAATATGCTGCGATATTCAGATTAAATGACACAACTCCAAATTCAACATCATGAACGATCATGAAACCTGAAGTTTCTAATAATCTTCATAGAACACACTAATTTATTTTTTTTTGGTCATATTTTAGCAGTGTCTTCAGCCTTTCTAGGAGTCCTGAATGCTTCTTATGTCTTCACAGATGGCACCTCTTTTCTGTTTCCCCAGTCAAGCAGGAAAGACAGCTAATTTGGGTACAAATGAAATAGACACTCAAAGGCAAATCTGTACTCAAAATATTAAGTCAAGAGGGTTGGGAGTTTTTTGTCCTGCAACAGCCTCCAAGAAGTCTTTTGTAACTCAGCCTACCCTTATGGATCTTAAGAGATATAAGCAATACCAAGTGCCACTCCCTACACTGTACCTTTTTGTTCACGTTTAATCCAGTCCTCGTAATACCTGTGTGCTAGGTTTGGCTGAGGTAGAGTTAAATTTCTTCAGAGTATCAGGTATGGGACCATGTTTTGAATTTGT
Source organism: Formicarius rufipectus (assembly GCA_013399695.1). Lineage (NCBI taxonomy): Eukaryota > Metazoa > Chordata > Aves > Passeriformes > Formicariidae > Formicarius > Formicarius rufipectus. The sequence goes on along the minus strand of VXAU01002667.1, from coordinate 317,226 downwards.
GGTGGAAACACTACTGATAATTCAGAGATGTTACAATTACTGCTGAGCAGCCCTTGCCCAGTGCCAAGGCCTTCTCTGCTTCTCACCCGCTCAGCAATAGGCTGAGGCAGCAGAACCAGCTGGGAGGGAACACAGTCATAATTGCTGATCTAAGTAATGTTCCATACTATATGGCATCATGCTTAATATATAAAGCAGGGAGAAAAGATATGGAGGGAGAAGGACGGTGGGGCATTCAAAGTGATGAGGTTTGTCTTCCCAAACCACCATTACACGTGATCGAGCCCAGCTCTCCTGAGGAGGGCTGTACCCTCACCTTCCTGTGGAAAGTGGTGCATGCACTCCTTAATCTGCTTTGCTTGTGTGCCCAGCTTTTTCTTCCCCTGTTAAACTATTTCAATCTCAACCCACAACTCTTCTCATTGCCTCCCCCATACCAGGGCATGAAGGAAAGGAAATGAGTTGCTGTGTGGGGCTTATTTGCTGGCTGGGTTAAACCACAACACCCCACAATCCACTGGGTACCACAGGAACACAACACATGAAGTATGCTGTTATTTCCCTGAACTGTTGGAGTGATCATGTCCAGTTCTGTTGTGCTGTTAACCTGGACCAGCTACAGCCTTTCAGCTTTAACAGTCCAACTGCACAAAGCCAGAACACATTCAGTGCCTTCTCCTGCCCTGCACTTCAACCCCAACATATCTTTCAAGTATTCTAAAAACCTACTCAGAAACATAGGAACAAAAACAGCTATTAGCCAATAACCAAGCATTTCCCTTTACATAAATTAGGTAATAGAATAAGTATAGACTTTAAATTTCAATATTACAAAAATCAATGTCAAAACTGTTTAATTCCACACAAGTGGCAATATTCTGGGTTTTCTGTCCATGTGGCATACCTTCCAACCCTGTCAGAGAGGAATTTGCTTCTTGGTACTAAATGAGACCTTTCTAGAAACTGTGCCATTGCTACTGCCTGTTTAACACACACACAGAGTAGAAAGCTGCAATTGTTGCTGAGCAACCAGAGCTGTGCCACTGCTGCGTCCCTAGCCTGCCATCTCTCCCCTGCACATTCACAGGGCAGGAGGTTGGACACAATGCCCTGTAGCTGCTGGCTATTAAACCCGTTTCTGCTTCTGTGACACATGATTGTTATTTGTCATGAAGTATTACCATTCTTGATGCATTTGGAGCACAGCACATTGTCTGATCAGATGCCTTCCTCACCTGTAAATCCTCTGAATATTAATTGCAATGATGACATACTCCTTCATTACCAGTCACAGTTCTTTGGAAGCACTCCTTGTGTCAATTAAGCAGTTCCAAATGTATTATTTAGCTACTGAAACTAGTAAGGACCTGTGACATTCTTTTAACCAGTCTGAGCCTGATTACACCTAAGAAAAATTCTGCTTTCCATCTAAATATTTGATTTCATGCTTCATCCAGATATATTTAGCAAATGCAATGCATATTAATTTACTGCTCAATTGTCTCTGTATTCCAAACAAGACAACAACAACAAGAAAATTCATTAAGTTTACTCCTAGTTATCATCCTACTGCACCAGTTCCTCTCTCCATTGCTGTATGTTCTTTGAACTTCTTGTAGTATCCTACTGGTGATGAAAACAAAACGCAGTTAACCTGCTGGAAGATGGAAAAAGGTATCATCAGCCTTTGACGAGATTACTTCAGCCACCTTACACTGCAGTAACACTGTCTCATGCCATTTGCCTCATGTTTTGATATACAGTATCCAAAGGTTTCTCTGTCACTTATAAGCAAGTGGACACTGCTTAATCTGATTAAAGACAGCCAATCACTGCTCAAAGAGTTCAAGCCCAGGAGCAAGAAAATTTCTCTCTTCATTGGACATTGAAGCAGTTCCATCTTCTTATCCACTGTTTCTTTTCAGTTCTTTGAGCCAACTTTCCTTTTAGTTTTGCATGCTTTCTCAAAAAAAAAAAAACAACCAACAAGCACACAAATTACATGTTTCACTTTCCGTCCCTCTTCATCGTTATGCATATTGTTGAATGCAGGATTTTTCTTAGCAACAACTTGCTGGGTTACAACTGCTGCAGCATGTGTACATGAATTCAGTGACTTACTCAAATCTGCCTCTGGCAGGAGCTGAACGCATGGCCACTTCTATATTTTTCCTATTTAAGAAAAGAAACACTAATAAAGTTGAAGCATGGTTTATCTACCAGGACAAGACCAAAATCATGGCACATAGAATTAGGCTGAAATTTTAGGTTTTATTGGAGAAGAGAACACTTTATTTCTTTCAATAAAATTATTGCCAAACAGTTGTCACAATCTTAAAGGTCTTCCCATATTTTCACTGACATATCTAATATTTTCCCCTGTTTACATTATTCTACACCTGGTATTGAACAATTATTAGTGCCCTAATTCTGTTTTCCTGGGTAAGTGCCAACTCCTGAGAGATGTTTGTTGTCTATTTTACATTACAATTTTACAAATCCACTGGGGATACAGTGGAAAGGGAATGTTTCTTCCCACATGGGCTACTGCACCTGAACACCCCAACATTTAAGGTAGAAGTGAAAAGGTTAATTATGTTGGTCTGTTTAATAAAAACTCCTGTTAAGGCAGATTATGCTGCACAAGACTAACACAGCTACTTTCTCATCCTTAGTCATTAAACTGTGGATTGCTCAAGTGTGGAAGACAATCTGTTTCATCTCCATCTTTCTCCACATTCCTTGAAAAACACAGACTCCTAAAATGTAGGAGGACATGTGGACATTTTTGGTCATTGAGAAATTACACTACCAAGCCCCATTCTAGAAAAGAGAAAAACAAGACACACATGCTTATTAATACAGACCTCATTGGCAAATTGCACAAAAGTTTCTAGCCCACGAAGGTGTAAAATGATAAATGTAAACAAACTGCATACTTAAAAAGCTTCTGAGTATTTCATCTCATATCCATGCATTCATGAAAGCTAAACAGAAAAGCAGCAAGTTCTCAAATGAATAATACTGTGAACCAAATTCAAACAAGTATTAATAATGAGTGTGGGTTCATTTTTTTTATCCTTAGCTCTACATATGAAATACCTAATTAATTACATTTTTAATTAATCTCTTGTAAACCAAATAGTTTTTTATGAAAGCTTAAATTTTGCTAGATTATATTACAACAGCATTAGGTTAGTTCTCTTTAATAGAAAATTTTAAGTTTTGATAGGACAGCCTTGCTTGTAAACAAGTTATTGTTGTTCTTCCAAGACTATATAAGAAAAAACCTTGTTATTTTGCAATTGTACATAAATAAAATTTAACAGTGAGGGGCATTCATACTGCTTTAACACCATGGGTATCTATACGGAATTCAACGACCCCGGGATCAGTCAACCACACATACCCTCCAGGAAAAGACAATCAAGTTCGCTTCCATTAACAGTGAAAAACCATACTACAAGCTTGCTTGCTTCTACATCGAGGACAAAGCCAAACCAAAAGGAAAACAAGTAGCTTTCAGTAAATAGTTTCACTGTGTTAACCCTTGAAATAATCTTTTATACTTGTGCATTTTGACTCAACAAAACTAGTAACAATCAGAGTTGAGCTAAAAGCAACAGACTTTCAGTGTGAGGCAAGAAACAAAAATTTGCACAATATATAATTTCTTTACTGCAAGGACTCAAAAGCATGCTGACATTGATACTGAAAGACGAACTTTTAGCATTTCCATTCCTGACGTCTTGTCACAAGACATCACCACTAGAAACGCGTAGTTTGTTTATAAGCAACAAAAGTTTGTGAACTTCACCACAGACAAAAACACCATCTCAGAGGAGACACCAGGGGAAATTGGCCCTAGTTACCTTATGTTACGAGCTCGCACCCCACCAGAGCGGAGAGGAGCGGTCCCCGCCGCGGGCCCGTACGCGCCGGTGGCCGCCGCCCGCAGCCCTTGCGGGGCGCCTTCTCCCGCAAACCCCTCCCGGAGCAGAAGTTACCAGAGCAGCCGCTCTGTAAATCCCTTTTCCACGCAGGCAATTCCACACCCGCATGAATCGCCTGCCCCGGGGCTCCCTGCGTCCCTCCCCCCCCTCTCTCCCCTCACCTGCGAGTCCGCGTCGCCCTCCGCCGGGGCCTCGGGGGGCTCCGCCCTGGAGCCGGGACGGGCGGCAGCGGGGCCGGCTGCCTCCATCGCCCGGCGAGGTTGCCGTGGCGAGGGGCTCCCACTACCGCCCCCGCCGCTGGGAGGGCGACTTTTAATCTCCCCTTCCAGCCCGAGGCCAGTCCCGGCTCCCCATGGAAACGGGATGCCGCGGCTGCGAGATAACCGCGCGCAGAGGGGCCGACGACAGAAGCTGCGGCGACGCTAATTTCCTCGGGACTACACAAGCACCCACGGGATCCAGCACCCAGCTTTGCCCGCTCCCAGTGGCCACCTCCCAGGCGCCTACACCCCTCCGGCCCCGCCGCGCAGATGGGGTGTCGCACCTCGCTGCCGCCCTAAAACTTGTATCAGATACAGCCTTCGAACTCCAAACATAGGGAATTTCTCTCACCTTTAACATCTCCTTGTAATTAACTCCCAAATGCGTGCATTTATGGAATCCTCGCACCCTGGGGAGGCGGGAGAGTTAAAAGCTTTAAACGCCGCTGTGTTAACTGCATGAGAAGGGAGCAATGACATTTAATATAGCCGGATGCTACAGGTGCACATAATACACTTTTCTCCTAATTGGATAACGCAGAGAGGGTTGCCCTCTTAAATGACCATAGAATCTCCTTGTTCTCAGGTTTCCAGCACTCCCCACTCAGAATGTATCAATGAAAATAGAGCTTGACGACAGTCTGTTAGACATCCTAATCAGTCACATATAAATCTCGTTAGTAATGCGTTCATAAACCAATCTGTCCCCACGAACATTTCTTTCTCCTTAACTTCTCACAGAAGATACAAGTCAGAATGGTAATCATACAGTAGGAAATGGTTATGATGCATACACCAAAGTACTGAAAGCTCTCTAGGATTAAATATACATGAAGGACAGACTAAACATGTACAACCTGACACTGAGTGTCTTGGTTTTTAGTAGCCAGGGTCAGTTTGTCACTGTGTGGGTGTGTATTCTAAAGCCTCTATGCCATTTTTTCCCATGAACTGCTCACAATGGCACATTAGCAGCTATTGTCTAAGGGACAGCACACCCCTCAGGCTGCAGGCTGGGTGTTTTGGAACTTCTGTGAGATAAGGAAATTCTTCTGCCTCCACACCCACCTGAGGGGTCATGTCTGCTAATGGCCCATCAGGGGTATCAAAAANCCAACCCCCCCCCACCCCAGGGGCGACCCAACACCAGCTACTCATCTCATCACCTGCGGTCTGTAAAATACCTCTGTGCCTGCCAGGGACAGAGACTGAGGGAGGGAAGGGGTTTTGCTCAGGTTTTTCTTCTATTTTACTCGTTTAGTTCTGGTTGTTTTTGTTTATCTTAAATATATAGATATATATAAATTATAGCTAGGAACTGTTATCCTTCCATTTATCATATCTTAATTAAAATTTGTTTTGAAATTGAAGGAGATTTGTCCCTCTGTTTTAACTATAAATTTTTCTAAGCTCTCTAAACTTAGACACTGAGGCAGCAGCAGATTTTGTTCACCCACAATCAATGACAACACATTCATGGGAATGTGAAAGCTAAATACTGCTAGTAAAACACAGGTAATTCAGGAGCAGAAAACATGAAATTCTTCACAGAAATGTGTAAAAAACCCAGTTCCCAAGCTTGAGTTAGGTAGTTCACCTTGGAATGTACCTCTTTTCAGTTCCTTTTGATGTAATTTGAACTCCAGACCAGATAGTTTCCTTGTAGGATTTTTAAGGAAACACAGGGCTGCAAAAGACCTGCAGAAACCCTATGTCTCAGCCCAGCAAATCTTATTCATCCCTTAACATGATTTTTCCACCTACTAAAAATCTCTTGAAGACAAAGTCCAACAAAACTCCCAGGGGATACACATGAGTTCTCATTTACCCATTTCATTTTTTACTGATACCCATTTTTACTTCAAAGCACATTTTTTCTCATCTATCCTTCAGCAACCAGGAAGAAAAAGTGACCTTTATAATAATAATTTTTAATGTGTTTGTTGTGGATTCATACTGATAGACAGCTAAACTCCACACAGTCTCTTGCTCACTGCCCCTCAGTGGGAAAGGTTTTTCTCCCTCTACTAGAAAGAAGCTAATTGTTTCAGATAAAAGCTATTTATTTCATTATTCCCTTGGAATTCACAAGCTCTCTTTTTTGCCAGTGTTCATTAAAGCTTCCTGTAGTATCTTCACAGAGTTTCTCTGAAAATAATTTACAACTTGTCTTGAACAGTCTTTCAAACTTTTGCTGACCTCCATCATAATAACTTAAGTGAGATCATATCTGACTTATTTCTTAAAATAATCATGTCAGAAACTACTGAAAATTAGGGGCATACTAGAGATATTAGTTTCCACTAGGTGAATATATGACTGTCAAGCTAGTAAACTCTCAAAAATGGTAATGGGATTGATTTGAACAAAAATATTTTTTAAACCCATAAGGTACGTTTTCTTCCCCATTCTTGTCCCGCTGAACTATGAGCAAGTTATAGCATAGTAATTCATTTGAATAGTCATGAAAATTCTTCATCCCCCATTTTTAAGGAAAGGTGTAATGTCTATGACCCTAAGAGTGCCCATTATTAAGTAATGCTCAAAAAAGTGATCTTGTTTGGAAGATTGCTCTCAGCACTGAAAGGTATAGTTAATTTCCTCTTATCTTGAGCAGCTCTAAATTAAGTAAATATTTCACAGTATTTTTTAATCTGATGCTTTCCTTTTTTTTTTAATATTTGTTCATAGTGTTATCATATATAGCATTTTATAAAAACCAAGAAAAAGAGCTGAAGCTGAAAAGGATCTCTGGAGATCATTTAGTTCAATCCCCATTTAAAACAGAATCAGCCTGAAAAGGTTGCCTAGCACCATGTCCGGTCAAGTTTTTTAGTATATCCATAGACACCACAATGCTGAGCAACCCATTCCACTGCTTGAGCACCCTGAAGGTAAAGTTCTCTCCTGCGCTTCAGTGAAATTTCCTGTATTTCAGTTTGTGCTTAACCTGTGGGGCTAGTAAAGCTCAATTTCACCTTCCATGCTGAAACATGACAAAGGCACAAAAACTTCAGACTTTCAGAACTGATAGCCACTGCCATAAGGTAACCTTTTTTCAGCAACATAATTAGTACTTACATTTAGTATACAGAGGGCTACATAGCTGAGTATGTTCAAGAGTATCTCAGAAAGCCTCAGTCTCTGTGCTGGTTTAAATTTAAACCAGCAGGAGAAATGAATCCAACTCAGAATGAGATGGCAAGTCAGAATAACAATTTAAAAAAAACCCAACAAAACAAACAAACAAAAAAAACCCAAAACAATAAATACACTGATACAGAAGAAAAATCCATCTGACTCACAAAAACAGATGTGCAGCCCAGCACTGTGGGGCATGAGCAGAATGGAGCTCACCAACCCCTGTGCTGAGCACCATATGGCCCCCCTGAGCTCAAAGTAAAAAGAAAGAAGAAACCTGCTGGCAAAAATGATGGTTGCAGTGTAGTCAAGTAGTAGTCACAGTTCAGCTGAGGCTGTGCTTCTCTTCTGGATCTGATGAGTAGCCCCAGTCCCAAAACCCCAGCTTATATATGCTTGGGCTCTGATGGGAACGCCCAGTCTCTCCCCCAGGGTGGGGAGTTTCACAATGGGTGATTTACTCTGTGAGGTGAACAATGGCATATTTTTGGCATCCCTAATGGCCCATTAGCAGACATGACCCCTCAGGTGGGTATGAAGGTGCTAATGGCTCCCTAGAAGGGAGTTATCACACCTGAGTCATTGGTGTGAACACAGGAAAACTTCCTTATCTCACAGAAGTCCCTAAACGCCCAGTTTGTAGCCTGAGGGGTTGGGTGTGCCCTGGGCAACTGCTACAAATGATCCATTATGAGCAGTTGATGAGAAAATGACAAAGAGGATTTAGAATACACACTCACACAATGACAAACTGGTCATGGCTACTATAACCAGGACAGTCTCTTGTCACACCTGAGTTATTACAGCCACTTGGGTCCCTCAATTTTCTTGTGCCACTTTTGACTTCAGTTGTACCAGTTACTTACTTGACAGTGTTCACCTCAGTCATTTATTCAAGTCTGCCTGTCACTCAATCAGTTCCTTTCAGCTCTTTGCAGTAGCTGCTTCAGTCCTGCCAACATTCAAGTTAGTCAGCTCCTTCATGTGGACCTGCAGGGCAGTCACCTACTGCCCTCAGCATCTCCCTCAGTTCCACTAATGAAGAAGTGTAATATAGAACTGGTGTCCAAAACAATTTGTACAAACACTTCTTTTGAATTTTAGACTGTCAAAAAATATTGATACTGTAATAGTTTCCAACTATTTCATGGAATTTTTCGTTTGTTTGTTTGGGTTTTCTTGTTTGTTTGTTTGTGGGGTTGTTTATTGTGTTTTGGTTTGGTTTTGTCCCTTGTCAACACAGCAGTTTGGAGGTTGGGAGGTAGCTTGTTGGAGCTGAGCTCTCTCACTACTTGCTGAAGTCAACTTTCTAAAGCCTAAACGAAGTGATAGCTAATAGTTTTGCATTTCAACATGACAGCTGGGGAGTGTATTGGGGGAAGGTGGGTTGATTTTTTGGGAGGGCTTCACTTTTTCTCTGACTTGGGAGGTGGTCAGAGAGAGGTTTACCTGTTCTCTTTTTGCCAGTGCCCTACATCTTTGTTTTCCATCTGCTTGTGTGCCCAGCCACACTTGCTGGGCTAATGAGGGCTGGGAGGTGGGTCCTGGGTCACCCTCCTGACTCTGCACATCCTGTGCTGTTCTCCTGAGAGGACAACCACCACTGCCTGGATTCACTACAGACTCATCAAGGGGCTAGCAGCATTGGCAGAGGAGTTTTGACAGTGTTTTCTGTTTCCAGCTTAAGCTATAGCAAAAACATCATTCCAGCTGTTGCCTGACTAATTTTGTGTGGAATAAAAGGATTACTCACATATCATGCTCTTAACTGTGTGCCTAAATAAATTCAGGAGAATGCTTTTGGGAATATCTCGAGAGCTTGATACTCTGGTTCCAAAAGTGGTCACAAGATAACTTTGGAGAGAAAAAAAGGCAAGCTTATGGTGATATTTTTGCATAATACTACCCCAGGCTCTGACCATCTTCAGTTTAGGCAATTTTTGGAGCCTCTTGTCATGGTGCCACCATGACATGTCAGCCAGGACACCAGGGTCCTCTGGGAAGGTGATGGCAGTGCCTGACAGCCAAACACCATCCTGCTGCTTCAGCCAGCAGCTGGGCAGCCAAGGAGCTAAAGCAGTCCCAGTCTTGGCATTGGGCACCTCCCTGGGGACAGGGATAGGCCAAGGCCAGGGCTTGTTTGCTTAGAAAATCACAGTGAAAGTGTCTTTCAAATCCTTCTCTAAACTCCCACTAACCCCATGCAAAGTTGTTGAATCCACAGCGTTGTTAAGCAAGGGGATCCACCCGTGTTCTGCCTGTTACATGAAGAATATCTTTCAACGATTTGTTTTGAACCTGGCTCCCACTAGCTTCATCTGATGGTCCCCATACATGTATTTGAAAAACATGGTGAACTCTCAATCTATATCCATTTTCTCCATGCCACACATATTTTTGTAGACATCTACCCTGCAGAAACACCCCTTCACCATCCAACTCTACCGTTCTCCTTATGAAAGCCATACTAGCTCTTTGATCACACTGCTGCCCGGCTCCTCCTTTTTCTTGTTCTTACGTATCTTTTTTGAGTTGAAAGAACCATAACAACACAGGATATTCAAGGTGTGGGCCAACAATTTATACAGTGTTGTAATTACATTTTCCATTTTGCCCTCTATTTCTTTCCTGAAAATTTATACTGTGTTCTTTGTTCTGCTTACTGCTACTGATCACTGAGTGAGGTTTTTGCAAAATTCTTTATTATAATTTCAGGGTCTGAGTTCTCAGTGATAATGTTTTAGGATCCAAATGCTTTTAAGGACTGATCCTGTGACATGATAACACAAAAGTAACACATCAATGGATAATGCCTCACTTGGTAGCACTGAAATCCATTCACCTTCCCCTAGCAATATATGCAGCAGCAATAATTGTTCACCCAGCATGGATAAAACCCAAAACAACACCTACCATGTAGGTAAAGCACTGGAGATAAATTTTGAGCAGTACCAAAGAAAAAAGTAAAAAATCACAGCGGAACTAAAGAAATACAGTATTGTACACATCTAAAACCAAAAACTCATAGTTTTGTGAGTTAGCTCGTGACATATTGGATTCAAAAGTTGGACTTGATGATCTCAGAGGTTTTTTCCAGCCTAATTGATTCTGTGATTGTATATTCACACCACTGTTAAGGTTTTGAGAAAATCAAGAATTTAAAATCCTGTTGTTATTTACAGTGACACCCTTTTACTCTAATCCAGCACAGCACTTTGATCACTTCTATCTGACCTAAAATATTCTGAGAATCCCCCCCCAAAGTAATACTAAATATGTATAATTCCAGTTTTCATATTTTTGCATAAACCAACCACTAGAGGGGGAGGTAATCCCAAACACTCAAATATATCTAATGCTAGCTAGCAGAACTTCTGCATTTGAGACCACAAGTCCAAAACTTCTTTTAATTACTTTTTTACAGCACAGTACAATTATTCAGCTACAATGAATTACAGTCAATTATTTGTTAGTAAGTTATTATTTGTTATTTGGCCCAGAAGATGAATCAGAAATGCCTTGTCAGAGCAAAAGCCTTTCCTTAGAAGGCTCTGTTTATTTATTCAGGAATCAACAGATCATTTTTAAATTGTAACTTCTATGTAAAGGTGAATTAATTTTGAGACTAAAAGGTTCAGAAATTTTTCTTTAAGGCATCTTAAATTTGTAGTAAAGTCAGCAATCTCAGATTCACTAATTATGACAGATCACAAAACCACAGTATGTTGTGCTCATACACTAGTACCCTTACTGAGATAAAAAGAAAGCATATGACATATTCAGTTAGGTAATGACACTTACAGCAAATGTTAGTTTATTAACCAGACAGAAAATCAACCTGTGCTCTCCATTGTGAGCATAAAAAAAATCCCAGTGATCTGTTAATTATCACAGTAACATTACTGACTGCTCCATCTCCACTCAGATCAGCGTCTCTACAGCTGTTCCTAGTCCAGAGTCAAAGTAAGGAAGACATACTGTGTGGTATCACAAACCAATCAAGACCAATGGTTGTCCATAGCAGAGGAACATAGTAATTATCCACATTTATGATGTAATAAACACTGTCAAACACAATCCAGCTATGATAAAATCTTCATCTGTGGCAGCTATCGTCACACTTGATTATGGAATGGATTACTCTGTGTTTTAATGTGTTTTCTGAGGCAAATTTATGAGGCTGATGTGAAATAGTATGTTATTATCGTTCCAAAAAGACAATTGATCAAGCAAAACTAAGGAAAATGTGCCCCTGTACACCCCTGTACCAGCTCTAGGAATTCCCTGGTCTCACTTGCTTCCCCCATCAGTCACAGAGGGGAAAAGACAGGCCTTCAGAGACTGATTAGCCACCACAATAGCAATTATAACCAAGGTGAAGAAATAAAAGAACATTTTGTTTCTTTTAGCATTCCACATAGGTGGTCAGGAAGAAACACAAACTGAATTGTTATTGGATTTTTGTGACTTTTTGCCTGGGCTATGTAAGCACCCAAAACTACTCTATGTTCTACCTGGACAGAAACAAGTAATTTACAGAGGAATTAGTATTATTAAATAAAACTTAGATATAAATATAAAAATACACTGTAGAAATATATTCCCTCAGGTATGGCTGCCAGGTAACAAAAAGCAGCGTGCATTCATTTCTCAGGAGAGGAAAAATCAATACTGAGAAAAATGACACCTTGAGACGAGGTCTAAGCAGTAATCACAAAGAGGTATTATAATTGTGATACAGATCAAAAGGGCAAGAAGGAGAAACTGGAAATAGAAGGTGTAGTGGTCAACCTCAGAAATAGCAATTTTTCAGGGAAGAAAGTTTGGGCTTACAGGGAGATAATAACTCATGGAACATATTTTAAAGAAGAGAAAAGGAAACTAAGCTATTGTTAGAGTTATCAATCTGACCTATTTTTAAAAAGTAACAAATGAAAACTTTATTCCAGTTTTCTGAACGCAGGAAACCAAGTGAACAGTTTTCCCATGCCCTTTGGTGGTGGTGTGTGCTATGCTGGGTAAATTTGACATCGTAGGAGTGCAAAGCATTGATATCAATTTAGAGAAGTATCAGTGCTGTGGGAACACATTCTTCTGTCTCTCCTCATGTTGTCTGCAAAGGAGGAACAAACAGCTGGGGGAAGGAGATGCAGTAGAACAATGGGGGCAGCAGAGGAGAACTGATCCAAAAGTGTCCATGCTGAGAAAGATGAAAGGAAGACTTGAAATCAAACAGTATTCCTCATGAGGGGTGGAGATTCTTTTAACTGGGAAAACGGTCTGGTAACTGGAAAGCCTAATGTTGTATAAAGGTCTGCATGCAATTGCTTTCCAGCTGCTACAGGAAATCTTTAAAAAAATCAAGCATATGAATTTTTAGCAGAGGAAAAGGATTTAAACATCTACATGGGTGTGCCCATGCAAACAAAACCCATCACTAAAATCTCAGTTCATCATTGCCAAGGAAGATTGTACCAGAACAAAGAAAAGAGGGCAAGGTACTGGCTAGAGTGAAAATCAAGAAACCCACAGAAAGCTAGACTTTAACTGGAGCTAATTTACAGAAAGTCACAGAAAGGAATTCACCTTTGAGAACTCAAACTGCTTTTGTAAAACATACCTGAGTAACTGTGCTCCTAATTTCCCTGGTGTTTTAGAGCACTTTTGCCTTACAACCTCTTTAAAAAGCTTGTCAAAGACCTCTTTATGAAGTAGATAATTAAATATGGTAAGGGTAAAATATTGACACAGATAAAGAAAAGCTTGGATAGGAAAGGCAGAGAGCACTAGTGTAAAATAAGAGTTTGGGCTAGAGAAATATGAAAGCTGTGTGCCACTGAGACCAGTAACGGCTGGGAGTGACTTCATTCCTCGCATGCACATCTCTGGCCAAGGCAGGGCAGTGCGGCTGTAAGGGAGCAGAGTCTGCTCATGACACATAACTGGGCAGAGATTCAGCAGAAAGGAAAAGAGTCACAAGCATCAGAAAATCTTGGACACAGCAAGAGCAACAGGATATGAGTTAGTGTGCTTGAATTGGGAGAAATAGTGGTATCAGAGACCTGACAAATAAAAATATTGTAGCACTGCCCTGACATTGTGCTTCTTACTGACTAAGTATAATGAGAGAGCAGGACTATTGGTGCTGCGGTGGGAAGTTTTCAAGTGTTTATCTCTAGGCACAAGGGACATACAGTCATCTCCAGTGGTGCTTCCAACTTTTTTGAACAATATTACAGATGCAAGCCTGATTTTTTTTTCAGTAGCTAAGCCAGAGTAAAAGCAAACATGATGCAGGACTGTGAGCAAGTTCTCAGTGGATGCTTCACAACAATATTTATTTTTTATGTATTTAATAGATTACACAGATGAGGCTACACCAAAACTGAGAAAGTTGTTAAACTAAAAGCTTAATATTGAAGTTGATAGCTTGAGGTTGATTACTTTTATATAGAAATTTGACTTTGTTATTTAACAACTGTGTGTAGAGTACGTGCTGTGGACTTTTTAAAGTTCATTGTTGTGTCACAGAGGCTTCTTTGTTCATATTTTTAGGTCTTCCAAGTATTTGTTTACACATTTCTGGTGGAGGACATACCTTCTGTAATACTGCTTCTGCATCAGCCCACTCCCAATTTATTTTAGTATCCCCCAGCTGATGTGGGACAGATGGGTGAGGGCTGGGAGCAGAGGAATGCTGCCCTGCCTGGACACTATGCATCTCACCTCCCCCAGAGAGCTCTCAAGCATTTTTGGAAAAGTGACTCTCTTGGTCACCGAAAACATTAGAGATCCATGAAAGACTAGAGGGGAATCAGCTTTCTGTCTTACACAGTGGGGCACAGGTCACTGATAAACTGTTGCTGATGATTCCTGTACCAGAGAGGTCGTGTAACATTGAGGGAACCAGCACACTTCACTGCAATTATGCAACATTAATTTGAAAAGTGGTGTGTACTTTGTGCTAAATAAAATTTTTCTGTAGTTGCCGCCTTCTTCCTGTCTGCTTGTGGAATTCAAATTCAATTCTTGTCTCAGCAGATTGGGAATTACAGTTTCGATTAATATATTTTGTATTAACACATTGTAAAATTAATAAAGCCTAATCTGCACCAGTGGCTGCAATGTTTTGTGTGTGCAATGCAAAATGTGCAGTGCTCCTCTTTTCTGACCATGATGACACAAAATCCCCCTGTGTTGAGAAACGGTCCTGATCCAGAAGTCTCCTTACTTTCTGTATTCCTCCCTAGTCTCACCGGAGGTTGGAGCTGCCATCAGAGGGTGCCTGCCACAAAGCTGCCCTGACACTGCCATGCAACTGGGATGGGTTGACGTTGGCTGGACATCAAGTGACCATCAAAGCAATTCTATCACTCCTCTCCTCCACTGGACAGGGAAGAAAAAAATATAACAAAAGGCTCATTGTCTCTGCCACACCTTCCTCCTCAGGGGAGGACTCATCACACTCTTCCCCTTCTCCACCACGAGTCCTTCCCATGGACTGCAGTTCTTTATGAACTGCTCCAGTGTGGGTCCCTTCCACAGGGCACAGTCCCTCAGGAACAGGCTTCTTCAGGGCAGGTCCCCTGTGGGGTCACAAGTCCAGCCAGCAAACCTGCTCCAGTGTGGACTCTTCTCTCCGGGGTTCTACAGGTCCCGCCAGGACCATGCTCCAACATGGACTTCTCATGGGGTCACAGTCTCCCTTGGGCATCTACTTACTCTAGTGTGGGATCCTCTGTGGGCTGCAGGTGGGTCAGTGCTCACCTGTGGACCTCCATGGGTTGCAGGGGTAGAGCTTCTTCACCATGGTCTGCACCAAGGGCTGCAGGCGAATCTCTGCTCCAGTCTCTGGAGCACCTCTTCTCCTTTTTCATCTGGGAATCTGCAGGGGTGTTTCTCTCTCATAATCTTGTGTCTCTCTCTGGCTTCTCTTGTGCAGCAACTTTTCCACCTTCTTAAATATTTATTCCAGAGGTTCTTCCACCATCACTGATGCACTTGGCCTTGGCCAGCAGGGGATCTGCCTTGGAGTTGCCTGGCATTGGCTCTTTTGGACACAGGGGAAGTTTGTGGCAGCTTCTCAGAGAAGCTGCCCTTTGTACCCCACCCCACTACCAAAACCTTGCCACACAAACCCAATACAATACCACAGTCAGGGCAGTGAGCAGAAGAGAGACCTCTGAAAGCTTTGCTCCATGCAGACCATTCAGATGTGGGTAACTGAATTCCCTTAGTGTAAGAGAAGTCAACATGAAGGGAAAGACAATTATCCCCACAGTTTTCTTTGGGAAATGTGGATGATCTCAAAAGCTGTTTAGGGTTAAAAGTTGAAAGGGTTTAGAAAACAATGAGTTTTAATGTAGAAACTCTTCTGAAGCACCGTTTGCAAACTTGGTTTCTATTCAGTGATTGTAGCACTGTATTCTGCTTACAAGTGAGTTTTTCCACCTATAATGAGTATAACATATTCAGTCTTTCTGAACAGAAGGATGGGATGATTCTCCAGGGAAAAAAACCCTACAATGAATGCAAGCAGCTGTTTGTTCCCAGTATGCAGACATGCATATCATGCCTGTCTCTGTGCAGACCATGGCACCTGCCAGTGATGGTAATTGATACAAACCCAGGATACAATTAAGCCAGGTTCACTGGGAGGGTCTCATCTTCCTGAACTCTCAGATCCCTCAATAAATCTATTTAGGATTTGGACAAATTCCTGGTTGACATCTCCCCTGTTTCACCTGTATCCTCTGGAAAGCCAGCCAAAGGCAGCTGTTTCCCCTGCTGTGGTGGTTTTGTCTCTCAACAAATGGCTCAAGCTGCCTGCTGTCCTCTCCCCTTGGGTACAAAATTTCAGGGCTCAAACAGAAGCTCCTACTGGCTGGCTGTGCAGACCCACATGTCTTTCTGTCTCCTCTACAACTGTTTTGGGAGTAGAAAATTTTCCTTCTTTCCCTAACACCTTCTCCTTTGGCGAGTGCGTAGAGACAGAAGTGCAATGGAGGAGGTTGCAAGGTCCAGCAGAAAGGAAAACTGATGGGCTTATGACAGCACGTCTAGTGGGAAAGGAAATGTATAGAAAATATCTTGTGAAACAGGAGGAAGTCCTTCGAGAAGGGAATAAAAGGCTCAACATCAGAAACAAAAATGGAGAAGGAAAGATTTCCTTCCTCACATCTCTTATGATTCACATTGAGAAAAAACTCCTCAGATGCTCCATACCACCAGACTGTAAACACATTGGAAATCAAACACTTGCTGATATGTAGTTCCCACACTCATAGGACCTCTTTTCTATATCAAGAACATAAAAACACTGCCTTAGAAGCTAAAATTGTTTATCAATCTTTTTACAGTTTGTATTTCTAGAAAGATCATTTCCTGAAATTTGGATAAGTATGAAACCCTACTGTTAATGTGCATATTTCACCAGTCTCTAGTATTCAGGATTGCTGATAGGAAGTGCATAACCACAATAAAACAAAGCTTACATGAATAATAATTGGTGAATCTTTCTGTTATTTTATCTGTTACTTTGTTCCTTCAATTTGTCTTATAGTTGCTGCTATTAACATTGCTTCTGTTTTTCCACTTGAGTAATTTGATATTCCCTAGACTAAGACAGCTTTGAAAGTAAAAATTGAGTCTTGGTGAATTTAATATTAATTCCCTATTATTAACTAGCTAAGATTTTCTTTATTTGTCTGGAATACAAATGCATATTAATAATGCCACTATACCTTTCGGAAATCACTGTCATCACAAAAAAACACTCCACTAAATATAAGAGTGTGTTCACAGGATAGTACCTGGGGTTAAAGTGTGTAGATGTTTGATTATATTACCTTTTTATATAGTGTTCAGAGGCCATAATGTGTTGTATAAATGTTCTTGAATATTAATGAAGTGTTGAGGGCTACAGAATTGACAAACAACTCACGTGAAACCCTAATGCAGAACTGAAATCCATGAGCAATTCCTTTTCATAATTCTCTTTGATTTTCCAGGAGTAGTCCTGTGAAACTATGCGCTGAACAGCAATATCTCAAACTGAGGGGAACACAGACTTTGTACACAAAAACACTTAGGGTTTATAAATACTGTTGTATGAAAATAGCAATACATATATTTATAGAGCTGACAATGCATATATTGATAATACAATTAAAAATATGATTCCAGTGTTTGTGACTGACAGAAATACAGTGTAAACCAGAATTGTTTTGAAGCTTGACATCTGTCATATGGTTCTGTGTTTCAGTCTAAGCAGAAGCACTAGAAACCCCATCACTACATAAAACCCCATCCAGTGATCTGAAGTATTCTGATAATATGTAACTCGCAAGATAAGGAAAGTGAGTCAGTGACTAAAACAGTTATTTTGACTGAGGTCATATAAGTTACATTCTGTCATACTAGGATAATACTTCTGTTTTGCAGCAGAAGGAAAAGCAGTAAATTTTCTAGGTTTCTGTTAAGCTTTTCTTATTGTTCTTTTTCTGGGACGGTAAGCAAAAACTAGTAAGTTACAGTCTCAAATTACACAAGCAATTACATTCTTTGAAAGCCATTATCTGCATGAAATCTTTCATAGTAGGAAATTACAAACAGAGAGAAATTCCTTTGCACTGAGAGAAAAGTCCAGACTACTTTCAGTTCTTGTTTTAAAGGACAAAGAGTGCCACAAAGATTGTTTCAGTAGTCACTGTGATTCCAGATACCTATCTTGACAGTGGACTGATTCCTTTAGAAAGAGTCTAGGGGTATTATGTAGGGGAAAAGAGTATTTCCTGAAATACTAACAAATAAATTTTCTGTCAGACAATTTGTAATTTCTCACAAGTGATCACTGAATAGAAATACAGAGAAAACAGAACAGGTGATCATACATTCATTTCTAACTCATAATTTAAAACAGTGTTGTGACCTAGTGAGAAAAATTGCCTGGCCATTCATATCAGCATTTATGACTGTTTTGGAAACATTTGCTTAACAATAATATTGTAACCGAAACTTTGGTTCACAATGATGTAGAAAACAAATCAAGCAACCAATGGATATTACATTGTGACTCACTGCAAATTATGTGAAGTGGGAAAGGCAATTTAGAAAACATAATGGGCTAGATTCTAAACGTTACTTTTTTTCCAGTGGACTTTTTAAAGCTATATGCTTAAAATGATTCATCTGTAGGTTGATGATTCATGTTAAGAGACTGATTTTTGTGAAAAAGAAAGAAATACAGTAAATGACATTTTAGTATCACAATAAGACACAAAACAGAAGCACCTGAGGAACAATACAGGAAAGAAATTCCTGACTGCTTGCAAGCTGAACCAGACCATTTACAACCTGTTTACACTAACTAGCAGGATAATACAAAGTCCTTTTTTTTGCCTTTTGCCTTTCTTTGCAATATTCACATTTTGTTATACCATTTCTGGAAGCTGCTGAAATTCATCAGTAATTCCTCACTTTATAAAAGAATTGTGTGTTGGATGTATATAGTGTACTTAGTGAATTTACTGAAGGGTAAAAATCCCAAACTATCAAAGTAATAGTTCATAAGTGCCTCCAGATGAGCCCTCCCCCAAATATGCACTTTTTAGCTCTATTCAAAATCAGTAGAGAAGGATGAAGGGAGAGTAGAGGTGAGGAGTTCAGACTGCTCTAGACGGTCAGAGGTTGCCTGACCTCCCAGAGCCCCAGTGGGATATCCCAAGGAACTCCATGTTTCTGAAGAAAAGAAATTTTGTGGTCTTCAGAACTGGATCACATCCTCATCTGCTATGCTGCAAAGGCAGTTACTCAAAAGAAACTTTTAAAATTATAACAACAAACAATATGAGTGCAACACATAAAATATCTCATATATCAGCTTCATAACATAGTGAGGTTTTTTCAAAGTTGGAATAGTCCTTTCTGTATCAAAGAAACCTACATAATCTCTTTTCTTTAAGCTGATTCTCTAAATTTGATAAAATGAGGAAGTCACCTCGGTTTGCATTTCTCCTTGGTGTGTTGCTTTTTCATAGCACCAACCTCATCTCCATTCCTGGCTGTAACAGTCTCACTCTGACCTTTCTGACCCTGTCTACCAGTACTTGCTATTTCCTTTTTTAACAGCACTGGAGATTGCTAGGAGTCATAAATAGCAGCCTTTACAGTTAATCATGACTTCTTTGATTCATTTTTGTCAATGGCATAATTTAGATCATCCTTTTTACAACCACAATAGTTGTCTCAATGTCCAAAGGTACAGATAGTTTGTTGTGTTTGTTTCTTATCCGATTATTAAGCTAGGATAAAAATGAGAAAATGTGATTTCCTGTGCCACTTTTTCTTTTTTCTGCTGACTTTCAGCAACCTTCATGCTGCACTGTATAGCAAATCCTCATCATCATTTATTTTGCTAAAATTCAAAGTCACAGAGAAGGTAACTAAGGTAATTCTGAAGGAATGCATTCCATCTGCTTGGTCAACTTTCACACCTGTATTAATGATAGTTTAGACATATGTGTTCTGCCCTCATAAATCAGCAGAAGCTTACCTTTCCATGGATGTAATTAACTCAGTCTTGCTTGTGGCAAAGAGCACAGCAGATATGTCAATCTCTGTATGACTGAGCTGGCTAATACTTGCCCCTTCACGATGTTGGCTGGACTTGGGAGTGCACACTCAGAAAATACCGCATTCTCAGGTTATGCCTTTGAGCTTCCTTGGAGGCAACAACTTCTGAACTGACAACAAGGCAGTGCAGATGACTGCATTTAAACACTAGGAGTATTTAAGTACTGAATACATAAGTTATCAGTTATATTTTTTGCTTTGCCCCATCCAAGTTTTCAGAACAGTATTTAGCTAGAAGTTTATACTCATTTTATGTCTGGAACTTTTTTTTGCATAAAGATGAAATTACCCCGCTATTTGGGAGATAAGGTAGTAAATAAAGTTCTGAATGTCTCATCATGAAGATACACAAATATTCATGCTATTAGATATACTTTGTTATGACTGATCAAAAATGCTGGGAAATGTGTAACTAGTGGGAGAAAAAGATAGCTATAAGATAACTAAAAGATGGCCCTTGTCTTCTATAACTGGTGTCCCACAGTCTATGACTCTACTGTTCTCTTTGCTTACTGTTATGACCACACCAGTGCAGACATGGCAATGTAAAGTATCAAGATGATAATTCATTCTTCCATCCATCCATCCATCCATCCAATGCAGTGTGTGGCTCCAGATGGCTGGCACAGCCCAGGGAACTCTATAGGGAAGAGAAGTCAGTGGGTATAGGGTGGGAACTGGTACCATTACCAAGGGAAAGAAACCTCCTGGAACAAATACTCTCATTACACATGCTTGAGAAAAATGTCCCACTCAGCATGGTAGTAAGGGAGCAAATATATCTGAGTGTGATGAGTGTTGGCACTCAGTTAGTATGGGAAAATTTGAAAAAATTGTTTAACTTAAGAAAACCCAGTTTGAATAATTAAAGCCTTGTAATTTATTCAAGGGCTCAAAAATACAGGAGATGTTTCTGATAAAGGCAAAAGTAAGAGGTTTTCAGAGAGACATAGATCCCTTCTCTGTCTCTGCTGTCATCTGAAGGACTGCAGAGAAATTCAGATTATTTTAATATTAGTAACTTTGTACTGAGATGCTGAGATATCATTGGGGACATACAGGTACAAAAGCACTTTTAATCCCAACTTTTCTGTACTTTAATCAAGGCTAAAGTCGTTATTTGATTTGCATATTTAGGAAATGATTGTGTCCTTCTACAACTACAAATATTTTTATACAAAAATACCTTTATTTTAACATCCAGAGAAAAATTCCTGTGGGACAGAAGTTCCACAGACTATGGAATATTAACACGGTTAAGCACACCTAAGAAAGCTTGCTTATTTCTTTAAGCTGTTAGATCAGATGGACACATATATAATACATATCATGTAATATAATTTGAAGAAAAAAAGAAAACTGGACAAAGGGCTATACATTCAATACACCTTTTTATTTCAGAAAGGCTTCCTTGGCCAAAGGAAAACATGGAAATAAAATAAAAATTCAAGTGAAGCAGTGCTCATTCATTTAATCAGGCACCTTATTTTGTAATTATACTTCAGGTCATAATTAGTGGTTTTAAAATTATATCTATCATTATGTATCAGATATTATGATCACATACTTATATGTTATGTAGAAAATCACTCATATTCTCCGCTTGCAAAAATGAAACAATATAAAACTATGAGATAAATAGGTAGATCGATAGATCAATAGATACTTACATAAATACATAGACAATATTTGAGAACTATCAAACAACAGATGCTTTCTAAAAGGCATACCTTTCAAAAAAGGCATACCGTTAACCTCATTAAGATGTCATTGTTTTTAGATCATTTATTTGGGAAAAAGAGAAAAAAGAGGAAGCTATGTAGTTCTGATGGCGCATTCACAGACTTACATCAATAAAATAGAGCTGGGCCAATTTGCAAACTGTTGTTTCCAGGGCAAGAAGGACCCTTGATCACCCCCACCTAGTAAGGGTTTCACTAATTCCTAACACGTGGGGAGTAAAGTCCTTGCATGGCTGGGGAGGCAGGATGAGAATATGTGGGCATCAACTCAGCTGAGGATGAACTATTTTGCCCCAGAGCTGCAGCACCCATGAGCTCACAGTAAATTCATTGCTTAGATACAATCTGGAGTTTAGAAGTTTCACATGGCAGCAGTGGCAGCTTGAACCTTGCAGAAGCCATGTGTCCTCTAGATCACTAGAGTTTGGAGAGCATAGGTGGTAACCCAGAGGTATGAACTGGACTCTGGAGTTTATGTGGGTTTTGAC
Source organism: Formicarius rufipectus (assembly GCA_013399695.1). Taxonomy (NCBI): domain Eukaryota; kingdom Metazoa; phylum Chordata; class Aves; order Passeriformes; family Formicariidae; genus Formicarius; species Formicarius rufipectus. The sequence continues at coordinate 295,009 of VXAU01002667.1, read as the reverse complement.
TATGTGTTGAATTTGTGGACAAAAGGCACCTTGCCAAATCAATGGCATAGTAAGTATTTCTTTCATTCCTTTGGCTATAGGCAGAGCTGGTTTTGTTAAATGCAGTGTCTACCAAAGCTTTATGCTGAATGTTTGTTCATCACTGTTTTCTTAATTTTCTCTGTTCATTTCTTCAGATTGCTAATCCTCTCATGGCATGAATCAGCAAAACACTTAAGCACAAGCTCTGACAGAATTCAATGAGATTTAACATTTATTTACTGTCAGTCCCATCAGAACAGTTCAGTCCAACAGCAAGCTCTGAGCAGAAGCCCAGCCACTGTGTCAGAGGAGTCAATGCCCCTTCAGTGTGAATCACAGGATTTTATATTCCCACTTTCTGCCACACTGAGTCCACAGAGAACTTTATTCTGCAGTGCTTTTATAACAAAGTGCTTGTGTTTTACTGGAAACAGAACCTGTATCATGGTCACAGAACTAAATGTATATTTTCAAATGTACTTGAGTATGTTCATGAATAATAATAAAAAAGTTCTCTCTGTTGTGTACTGCATTCCAATACAGATTGTAAGCAAATAGACAAAGTGAATTAGAGCTTTCAGTACCTTCTCATGTGCAGCTATCCCTGGTGAATTTAACTGAATCCATGAATAAACCTCTTCTTTTAAATGAATGTTGGAAAAGAGAAAATTTTGAAAATGGTACCAGTGACCAACTGACATTCTCCTCTATTCAGAAATAGTTTCTAATGAACTCTGAAGCTATAAATGGACCTCTATGTGTCTCTATGGCACTTTAAAACAATAAGGAATTCACACAATTCTATGAGGTCTAACTATGAATACACAGAAAGTTATAAAGGATGGATTTTCATTTACTCTTTTGCTCTTTTACATTTCCCAGCATTTAATAGTGCTTGGGGAACTTTATACATCCATTACATGTGGCAGTGTATAGACCCTCTTAGTCAGACCATTACAAAGGGAATTTAGAGTAGTAATGAATAATAAAAAAGTTAACCACATGACAGAGGTATCCTGTGTTTTGGGGTTGTAGGTGTTGTGGCAGATCTTCAGTTATGACAGAGATAATGGTTGATGACAAACTGTGTATTCTAAAGCTGTTGCACTCCCACAAGGGGATCTTTGTTTGGCTCCATTGATGTAAGCAAGACCTCCTCCTGCCCTGCTGCCAGCACACTGCCATCACTGAGCCCACATTTCCAGCAAACACTAACCCAGCCTCATGCCGAGCAAGAAGTCAGAAGACCTCACACTGAGAGTCTACAGAGAGCAGCTGTACACAAAATTCTGAGGAGAAGGCTTGCTGGAGCCCCACAGTCCATTACTTGAAAAAGATCAAACCGTGCTCCAGAAGCAATTCCACAGTAAGGAAATGCCATGTGCTCCACAGGCATTGGTGCATTGCCTGACTGCGCTCAGGAGACTGAGGCTGTTTCTTCAAACTCTCACTTCCAGATGGTATTGTCTTATGCAGAGTGGTATCAGAAATAACCAACAAAAGTGTGAGGCTTAAGGAGAACCTCTTGCTAGAAAACACCATGCTGGATGTCTCTCAAGTGAGTATTTGCAAGTGTTTTGATTTTCAGAATGTGTGAGTCTATGTCAATTTCTATACGAGGGACTGACTGCAGGGTATTCTGCTCTTTGAAAAACAGGAGACACACACACGTGTATATATATAGATATATATCTACACAGACATACATACATGGGAGTCTAATTTTATGCTTCCAGGTGCAAATATTTTGACTCGCGTCTTTTGTATCCACATATCCCATGACATGTACCTACATAACACATGTACACTAAATAAATATATGGTGCTGCTAATAGCCCAGAGGTGTTATTTCCCATATAACAGACACTTTTGCCATACTGTGTAGAATGCCTGCCCTAAACCCAAGGTTTGCTTTGTATCTGTGTTGCAATGAATCTATCTCACAAAGCTGAGGATGGGCACCATGCCACCCCAACAGATGGGTCTGACAGCTAGGAGACCATGTATGTGCATCCAGTGTGGGTGAGACTGATGAGATCCTTCGCCAGGGAGATTTAAACAGCTTTCTGTTTTGGCTGTACCTACTGCAAGGAGAAGGATGTGGGCTCACATTGCATGAGGTCTGTGCAAGTACAGAGATTGGAGAGGGAGCATCATGTGTGTAAAGAATAATCAATTTAAACACCTATAAATCAAAGACATCCACAGAGAAAAAGTGAGGCAGTATTATGGCACTCCACACCCCTCTCACTCCCCCTGGGAAGACCAAGCAAGACTCGTCATGACAAGTTAATTTGTCTGAACACGCCAGCAAGAGTGCAGAAACCTGTTGCACAGCTTTCTTCCTGTCCCACAGGCACATAATATTTGGTAAAGCAAACGCCTAACTTTCAAATAGCATGCAAACGTTGCTCCTCTATATGGTATAAAAATCTGCTGAATTAAGGAACAAGTCCTTTCTGTACAAAGGACATGAATTCAGCTTGTGTCTTTTAAAACATAATTTAAAATGCCCTGTGAATGATCAGGTAGTTGCATGAGCAGAAGTTAAAATATTGGTTTCAAAAATTATCCCCTTACAGAATTTGCATCCTCAGGACAGGTCTGTGTGTTAGTTCAAACCTGGAAAGAAACACCATAGAAGCTGTATTTATTCAGTGCTCTGAAAGGCTGAAGCACAATTAGTGTCATTTTCTTCATTGTCATACATTTCATTCATACCCACAACCAGAAATATCTACATAAAGTCTGACATCTAAAAACAGTTAAGTGGTGCTTCTACTATTGTCTTGAACTACTATTCAATTAAACTTTAGACAGTGATCAAAGATTTAGCACAGTATATGGAGTGACCAGTGGAATAAGTTTACGGAAAAAACGTATTATAATATGGACATTTTTAAAAACACTTAGCTGTTCAGCAAACCAAGAAAAAAAAAAAGAAGAGGGAAAAAGCAGCCATATGAAGGCGAATAAGATACTTGAGGGAATTGATTAAAGTTCTTCGTATGCACAAGCTTAAGTGTCAGGTATGTCAGGTAGTTAAAGGGAGCTGGGAAGCATGAGAAAAGGTATAAGGTGTTGTTGGCAGTTTCAAAAATACCCACCAGGTTTTCTTGTAAATTAAAAAGACAGATTCCTATCCTTATAGACATTAAAGGTAATTTTTTTACCAGGTTTCTTAGGATTGGCGTTTTTCTCCACCCACAGTTATCACCCAAAAAGGATGATACTTTCAAAGGAGCATCTTCCCACCATGAGTGGAAATCAGCAAAAAAGCTTTTCTGGCCCCCTCCTCCTCCATTGACAAGGGCTCATGCTTTTAGAACTGATGTATTAATTCTTAATTATACTTAGAAATAGTAATAGTTTTAAAAAAAATATTAAAAACAAGTTTAAATTCTAAGCCAGCTTCAGCCACTTTGTTGAAAATGACAATTTATTACACTGGCAGCATGGGAAACCATGGAGAAGTAAGTCAGCTTCCTTCCTCGTCCAGACTTTGAGTTGCTTTTATTGTGTTTTGTTTATTGAATTAAACCCTGAGAACAGTGAAAATAGGGGTGTTTTTGGAATGTGTTCAGTATTAAAGAATTCAGGCACAATGCAAACAGGTCACAGCAACAAATTTGGACTTGTGCTTAGCCTGAAGGTGTAAGAAGAGGGCAAAGGTGACTTAAAGGAACTTTATGCCTTCTTATTTGGTGTACTGATGTAGACACAAACACGAGCTACCCACTGCCTCGAGGGCTGTTCTTGCATCTGTGGACAGCCTAGATGTTTACACATCTTTTGTACTGTTGCCTCCTGCATTGTGAGGTATGGAGCTGCCATGGGAGTACTGCAGACCTACATATAACCACAGAGGAAATTTCATCAGGAAGAGAGTTGATCCTTATGGGTGCACTCTGCAGCTTCATCAGGGCGATGCAGTCACAAGTGTGCATGCATATATCTATTTTCAGGTACACATTTTAAACTATAAATGTACTTCAAAACTTTTTGACTCCTGAAAAACATAGTCATTTTAGTACTTAAAGTTTCTGAAAACCTCTAAGTTCAGGAACATACTGTATTATTATCCAGATGATATCAATACATTAATATCCTGCCTTCTGCCATCTCAGATATTTTTTATGTTGTCTTTGGAGCTATTTTATTATAAACTCAATTCATCAAATAAGAAGTGATACTCTCCATGTACCCTTCAAAATTCTTAGTGTTCTTTTAAAAGAAGGAAAAGCAAAATCTAAAAATGGTTGCATTTTGAAGTGTATCACATTATTAAGTGTAGTGCCTTATTTGTAGTTAGACAACCTACTGTCTCATATAGACATTGTAGATATGTAGAAATTATTTGAAACATTAATGTTTAGCACATATTAACACTCAAATTATAAGTTAATGGTTACTTTGGGAGAAGCAAACGAGAAGATATTTCTAATCAAAATCAATCACTTAGGCTAAATGATTGGGCCATTTAGAGATTCATGTAAATTGCTTTTCTCTTGTACATGGACCTGTTCGACAGATTAAAAAGCAGATATGTTAAGAACAAGCTGGTGGTGTAATTCTTTGATGTTTGATTTAAGCCTTCATATCCAATTCCTAGAATATCTTGTATTATTCAGTAAATTCTACTTTAAGGAACTGCTCTTTATAGTGGAATTTAAAAAAAAAATCAAAACAAAACCAAACCAACAGATTTTTTAAAATTTCACAGTGAGTTCAGTCTATTGTTGCCACGAAGAAAAATGTAATTAGTAAAGGGTATTCTGAGATTTTGCCTCAAGATAATCTGATATTAAAGACTGGCAAATTGGTAGGCTGAAAAGTAAAGTTACAAAATTTGCTTGATAGAACCAAAGTTCACTGCAATCAGAGAACAATCTACAACATTGCCTTTGTTACTCTCCCTTGCAACTCTCTCCTCCCTCCCTCCTTGCCAAAAAACAAAGGCCAACTTGCAGTTCCATGATGCTGTTCTCCACAATCTTTGTTTCAATGTCTGTTTAATTCTGAAGACCAATAAGCTCTTTCTCATGGCTACCTTTGCTAGTTGAACTGCAGTGGAAGCCCCCAAAATGTAACCAGAATTAGAGCTCGGTCACAGATGCACTAGCACCTTCCCTCCTCCAGTCCCAGGGATATGCTTGGGGGACTTCTGCAAACCAGATTAGAACAGCTCCTAGGATTGCTTTTTCTTTTGGGCAATAAATAAGATTTCTTCTCCTGAACTGACTCTAACAGATTAAAAAAAAAAAAAAAAAAAAAGCAAAAAAAAAAAAAAAAATTTTTTTTTTTTTTAAAACTTTGTTTTTTTTTTTTTTAAATCTTTCTCACTGTTCTGCTGAAACCAAAGTTGAATACTAGAGGATAAGAGAAAAAAGTGCCAGAAACTGGTAACTGAGTGATGTCATATTGTATTTTAACTATATAAATTCATGAAAGGAAGAAGAGTAAGTATGTCCATTTCATGTTTACCTGTTTCAAAAAACTTAATCTATTTTCTGAGAAAAAATGGTCATTCTTTATATTCTAGGGAACTGTGAAAACACATCTTCACACTTCTGCTCTGCCAAGCAATAAAATAAATTGAGGGGGGTTATTTTGGTCTGGTTTAGTTTTTTTCTTGAAAAGACATTCAGCTATATTCAGGAAGAAAGCTACAGTAAGATTAAGAGTGAGCGTTAGAAGAGAAATTGTAAAAACAGAAGCATTTATTTTCAGATTTTGTTTGGAAAATATCCCATATGTTCATATTAATAAAAGGCAACCCCATCAAATGAACTTGGTCATCATTTTTATCCTGCTACTCGTTTTATCATCTCTGGTTTCCATTTTCCTGACAAGACATTGCAATTAAGAATCGTAGTAATTTCTCACGGAGTGGAATAATTTGTAACAGGAGCAAAATTTTAAATACCATACTACAAGTATAAAAACTCATAAGGTACCAGATGTTCATCAGTAGGCTCCTTGCGTCAGAAAGCAGGATCTCACTATAAAATAAAAAAGTATGTAAATAATCCCAAAATAGTGAAACATTTAACAAAGATACCTTATCAACAGATTGATAAGAGTAGGAGTAATGTTATGCAAATCAAGCTTACAGTTCTTCTACATCAAAGGAACTATCACATCCAAATCCGAGAGGAGGGAGCCATTATCATCTGCAATTCAGATCATCACTTGTGGTCCCATCATTAAACTCAAGAAACATTGGAGCATCCTACTATTGATTCTTAACATTACTACCTTTTTTGTCTCTCATGCTTGAAGTTATTGAGAGCTTCTAAGGTTAGGGTCTACCTTTTACAATGGCAAGACTATTCCCTTCATGGGACTGTAAAGGGGAATGGACACAGGTAGCTCACCTTTCTTTCTCCCTTTCACTTTGCAGGTAAGAACAGATAATTTTAGTTTCTTTTAAGCTCATGTCTAAGCATGGCAGCATCTACCCAGCCAAGTCCTCTGCCATGAGCTCCAGCTGACCAGGAGTGCTATCACATAGCAGAGCCCTCCTGCAAAGCCCAAACTTGTACAAAACAAGAGATTAGTCCACAGCATGATCCTGTTCTGCTTGACAAGGCAGGACAGTAAAACAAGAGGTAGAGTGTCCTATGCCCCTTAAAGCACCCGAAGATATCAGCTGCAGTAAGATGGGAACGTAGTGGGGAAACTAATAGTTGATCAAGTCCATGAAATTAAGCTGTTTGTAGGGCTTGACACTAGCTTTTGAGTTTTGCCTCCCTGCATTTTATTTCTGGATATACACTGCTGAGCATCACAGGGACTGTAAAAACAAGACAGGTATTAATTCTGTCCAGAACAGTCAGTCAGCTGGCTAGGTAGCTGTTTTGTGAAAGCAGTTCTTTGCTATAAGAGTAAGGACTTGCTTGCCAGAGTGTTTCCATTTCAAAATGAGACTGAGCTCTTCCCTGTTGCCATGAATTGCTTAGTAATCTTGCACCCATGGGGCAAAGTCTCAATGGTGCNAAAAAAAAAAAGAAAAAAAAGGTACAAGATCCATCTCTGGGATCTTTCACTAACTGGTAGAAATTGCCACTGCCAGGAACATTTATGTGCCCATTTGATCTAGACCTTATCACACGTCATCTACCTCTACTATGATTCAGATATGACTAATTAAAAGTTCAGTAAGGCATATATTCTGACAGCTGCTAACTCAGCCATGTTTAAACATTAATAGTAATCAGTGAACAAGATCAAGTCTTTATATGGTGCTCTTGTGACTTATAGAAGAGGCAGTGAAAGGAGGAACTCTTTACATATATATTGGTACCTCAAGACAGAGTACTTTTGGACCTCTTTAGACACCTTTTCTCACCCTGTTCATGAATAGGGAATCCAACTAGAGAAAGACAAAGGTGTCCAGGAAACTGCTTTGATGTCTTCCCAGTGCCTCAAGAGTAGACAATTCACAACTTCTTCCTCAGCATTTCTTCTCTGTGGTTGACATGAATCTTTGAAGATTAGTGGCTCTCAGATTCCTGCGAGAAGATCACAAATCATCAAAACACAATGTGGGGGAAAAGATAAAAAAAGTAAAATACTAAAAAAAAATCTGAACAGACTATGCACGCATTCCCAGATGAGCAGACAAGAAAATGGGACAAAAGGTAGAGTATTAAATTGACATATAAATTAATTTGGTTGTAAGTAAAGACAGTATAATACCTTCATAAGCTTGCCTGGGGATTTAAAAAAGAACAAACAAGCAAATGATCCTTCACAGAGGAATACATCCACAAATGTCTACTGAAATAGTCATTTATTTAAAATTAATGAAAGCACATATAGTCATGTACTGGTTCATGGGTAGGACTAGCTTTCTAAAGTTAGCTAATCCAAACAGTTGTGTAACAGAGCAAGGGTCTGGCTATGTTGAAGTATTTGACTATTTCTATACAAACAGTTATAACTTTGTACATTTTATAGTGATATTGTTAAATCAATGTGCACCCATTACAATGTCATTAATCTTTCAGTGGCTGAGATTGTTCTAGATTAAAAGAAGCCCTTTCACTGTAGTTAATAGTCCTTCCAAAGCAACATATTATAAAGTGCAGAAAATACAAAAGGGATAATATCAATATAAAAATTACTGTATAAATTGACACATTAGCACATGCAGTATTATTTTCCATGAAAAAAAGTTCTTAGATAAATTCATTCAGAGAAGAAGGAAGTCACAGGGTAAAGGGAAATTAGAAAAGGAAAAATGAGGATGACAAAGAAAGAATAAGAGGAGTCACTGCCCAACTTCTGTTGCACTCATACTTGATTAGAATGAGGAGAGGTACTATACTTGGACAACTGTTATGTTCTTAATTCATTTACAATTTAAAAGAGAAAGACTAGTAAATTGTAAATATTCATAAGTTACTTCATGTGCAGGGACGTCTAAACATTATAATGATGCATTTCATCCTGTAAAACGACAGGTCTGGAAGGTACCTTAAAAAATCATCCAATTTAGAACATCTTTGCAAGGCAGGGGGAACTAAATCTGTTTCACTGCTTACGCAGTTGTTCAACCTTTCCCCAAACTTTTCATGTTGATATAAGCACAGATTTATGACCATATTTCTAATTAAATTAGTTCTTTTTATCATTTTATTTTTTTCTAAGGTTTCTTACTTTGTTGGTATTATCGTATCAGAACTAAAAAAAATTCACCACAACCCAAACTTTTGAAAATGTAAAACTTACTCTTTCTCCAAGCTTAATGTAATAAATCCCCACTTTTTGTGCAACTATCAGATAAAATGGCAATAAATGTATTTCTGTTACATGAACTTTTAGATTGATTGATCACAAATACAGTTTAGCCTAAAATAAGATTATGACACCAATTTACATAATACTAATGCTAGAATTTATAATATTATTGCATAGCAAACCCTCGTCTTGAGAAGAAATATGAAATATGTTCAGCTTGTAGTACACCGTCTGACACACAAAAAAAAGGAGTAATAGTGTTGAGAAGTAATGAACAAAACTTTTTAGAAGTATAATGAACATAAAAATATTTAGACCATTTAATAGAAAGAGAATGATAACTGAAAATGTGGTCCAAGTTTGATGTGGTAAATGGCATGGGGAGAGTAAGAAGAACCTTTACGATTTTCTCTAACACAAAAGAGAAAGGAAATAACCTATTTATGTAAAAAGCAGTATGTTCAAAACCAATCAAAAGAAACAATTTAAGGACCATATAACATTTTGGTTTAATTTTCTAAGTATGTAAGAGAATGTCAAGTTCTAATGAGAAGAAAATCTTTAAGCCAGTAGTAAAACCTACTCCAGCTGTTTTGAAGAATGTGTGTCTAAAACCTTGTCTGGCTTTTCCAGTTGTACCAGCTCTTCTGATCAAAGATACCACCTTTTCCTACTTAGTTTTCTAATTAACTTTTATCACCCACATGTACAATAGTCACAATGCATATATATGTTAAAGGGTTGCAATATTTGTGGTTTTGGACTTATGATAGCAGTATGAAGCCAGACAGAAGCTTCCAGCTCTTATTTCTCTGTAGTCTTTGGCCACTATTGCTCCCTGAAACAAGACAGGAGACTACATTTCAGATCAGCATTTTCATTTTAAGGCTTTTGGCTTGTGTTTAGTGACTAGAAAAGAATACTTTTATGGTAGGACAGATTTGTCAGACCAGTGCAATATCTTTTGATATTTACACTTCTAAAATGGCTAATCAATTAGCTCAGAAATTATTACTTCCATGGGAACTAAAACTTCAGCAAAGCTAGTTCTACCCTCAAGGTGGCTGATTGGGTTTGCTATTCTCTTGAAACATAACAATAGTTTTTATATCAGGTTGTTGTTAGGGCTAGGGCCTTGTTTTGCGTGATGCAAAGACAACTCATGACGAGCTGCACTAGATGCTGTAGTTTCTATGGAAGGCGCTTTTGTAAAACCCTTGCTGTCCTGACAAATCAAAACCTCCTTAAAACCCGTGCAGATTTCCAAACCTATTGGACAAGTGTCTAAGACTAGAGGAACATCTGGGCCAATAGAGTTGGTGGGTGTCATGCAGGAAATACTTCTGTTAGATGAAAGCAGTAAATCGGAAAGAAATTTAGGCACATCATTAGAATAGCAAAATTTTAAGTAATTTCCTGAGACATAATGTGAAATTTTTCAATAGGAAGTATTGATAATTGAAATTTTAGGACTTAAGTAAAAACTCTAAACATTTGTAGAGGAAATTATCTGAAATGTCTATCTATGGCATCCCACATGCTCCTGATCTGGCTGCTCTATTCCTAGACATTTACTGCCAAAAACCCATTTCCCACCTCTGATTGACATGTATGAGACCATTGGTGAAACTTCAAGTCTTTACACTAATAGCAGTGACAAATGTAATGACTAGATATAGTTTTCTACCTGTAAAAGAATTATTTTGGGTTATTAATCTGCACAAAAGTGGCAGAATCATTACAGCAAAATGCAAAAATATCTGGTGTCCTACAATTATGTTAAGATCCAGAACTTCGTAGGCATTTCCTGGGAGTTCTGCCAACCGAATAAAGCTCCTATCCCACACTACATCCTCCTTCTCTGTGAGGATTGGAAGGTAGGGATATAGCATAAGCCATGCTGAGCACATGATCTGTAAACTGACTTCATGTACAAACTGAACAGCCTTTTATTCCAGAATGAAAGTGCGCACAGATGATGACTTCAGTCTTGTGTACAAGTATTGGCAAAGGGTCTACGAACCAGAAAGACTTGGAAGCTGAAGTCCTTCTGCGTTTCCGTCTTTAGAAACAGCAGCTGAGACCCCACAGGGAATGCGGAACACCATCGGCCTCTGCAGGTCCTGCGTGGTCTCCCAATCACTGAACATCTTAGGAAGCAGCTGGCTCCAGCTGGGGTTAACATGCTAATAACAGTATGTGCTGGATACCTTTCAGGGTCAATATCAAAAACTTACCACTGTTGTGCCCAGTGTTTCCGCTCCAAGTAGTCCATTCAATTAAAAATAAGAAACTGGGACTACCCGTGAAATAAGCAGCTAAACAAAAAAGAGAAGAAATCACGAGGAGCAAAATGCTGGCAACAGTTGCCTTTTGCTCAATTAGCTTACCACAGTACACAGCAAAAAGAGGGTATACCGAGGAGGATGAAATGAAATTAAAGAGAACTTGTCTTATAATTGAAAAATTGGAGAAGAGAGAAAAAAAATAAACCAAATTTATTTATTGCCCTCTATACACAAAGCAATGCTGCAGCTGCTGCTCTTTTCCTGCTGAAAGACAAGTGGCTTCCCAGGCGTGGCAAGGAATTTGACTTCCTGATTATGAGCAAAGGAAGCACTAGGAAACTTTGTTCTGCATTGGTCAGTTCTATTGCCAGCGTTGCCTGAAGAAGGCAAGGCTAGCAATTCACGGCTGTGCACCCTCACAAAATCCATTTTAAAACTGAGCAATGTTAGAAATAACATCTGCTGCTACTGTCCAGACAATAGTAAAATCAACTAGGATAGACATTGTGGAACAACTAGTACTAAACAATGATAAATGCTCACCTAGAAACTGACCTCCCTAAGCAGTACCCCTTACTCACTGATCTGAATAAACCATGTATTATGTATAGAGACGACAGGCAATAGTGAAATATTTGCAGAAGATGAAGGAATGCTAAAAAGACCAAATAGGAGACAAAGCCTAGATAAAGTCAAGGGAAACGAGAAATCATTAGAAATGTTAATACCTTGAAATAAAGGTAAAATGTAGCTTTGTAAAATGTAGCTTTGATACCAGAGGTCACCTCTTCTAGCAGCAGGTGGTGATGCGGAACCATGCCATGGGTCTCTAGAAGTCTCCTTGGGAATCTGAACTTTTTTTTTTCTGAGCAAATCTGTCTTTCCAAGAAAAAAAAAATAAAAATCTGGGAGATCTGTTTGGGCAATCATGCAATCTAGATCCACTACAGCAGAACAGCCTTTACTAGCACCCTGACTGAAAATCCTGTACCTTTTGGAAGTGTCTATTTATTGAGCTCTCAAATGAACCTGGAAAACTCAAGGTCAAAGTGTAAATATCACCTAGATGAAAAAAACGATGTTCCTCTTTCAAAGCAAAAAGTCAGAAAGAACTGAATGCATTCTTTGCGAATCATCAACCTATGAAGAAATTAAGTAATCTAGAACCAACAAACTTATGAATTATATAGATTGCTATTGAGGTGAACTCCCTAGCACTGGATGCAAAAGTATTGTAAATATTTTTTTAAATTGTCCTTTTTAAGTGACTCAAACTGCAATTCAGTTCTGTGTATAGAAAAGGAACTATGCATTTTCGGTTTGTTTGTTGCACAAGCAATTACTCAAATTTCTCCTATCTCTGTTACAAGATATTGATTGACAGGAGTGATACAGACATAGGCATCCAAGATGCTCTCCAATCTGGGCAACTCTAAACCAGTCTGTGGATGAAGTTACATGCATAAAAGCTCAAGCAGTGGAACTGATTTAAATGCCCTCTTCTGGGAGGTAACTGTTGAAAGAGAATGCCATTTGTTTTAAGCTTCACTTTTGATTGACTTTTCAGTTTATCTAGGCTCATAAATTACAATTATAATTCACACACGACTTTTTGTGCTGCTTGATGTCAATTCTTTAACACTGTTTTGACACATGATTGTAGGCAAGCCAGTACAATTAACAGACTGTTACTGTTAAGGCAAAAGGATAATTGTCAACTGGACTTAACGCTGCTTTGTTACTAAGTGAAGAGTTCTCTCATAAATGTAGTAAGGAGTGTGACAAAATGCTTGGTATAAATAACATAATGTAAGGTTGTCTGCTAATCTATTGGCAGTCACTATCGTAATTACTTTGCTTAATTGGTGACCTATTTTTCTGAGTTTCCATTGTGATGATACAAAACAGTAGCTTTTCTTCAAAGATACATATGGTACTTTTTTTTTGTATATACAGTACAATTTTTTTTTTTCCTATGGACATGCTAGTGTTTTTTTTGGCATGAAGGGCAGATACTGTTCTGACACAAGTTATCTGTATATCGTGATCAGACAAGATATCACTGATGTTTTCCATGCATAAAATGTTCTCATGTTGGAATACTGTCCAGTAGTAATCATACACACACAGATGGTTGATAGCATAATTGTTGAAACACAAGCTTGATAGGGGCCCACCTTGCTGCTGGCAACCTTTAACTGTATAACATCTCCTGAACAAGAGCAAGAAATGGGCAAATCTATGAAGGATGCCTGGCTTGATACAGAAGATTTCCTTTAGGGCTTAACATAGTTTGTACAAAGAGGGTTTTGGCAATATGGTACATTCAGAACAATGGGAATAATGTGACATGACACAAGCCACTGAGTAGGTCTCACCATTCGATTGCTTAGTTTACAGAGCCAAAACTAGAAAAGCAAGATTCTGGAAGCCTAGGAAGGAAATATGTACAGCATTTAGCTCTTTATACTTTCTGAAGTACAAACAAAAACTGTGCTATACCTTTTGCTTTGAAACTAGTCATGATAACTCTTAATTGTTTCAGTTGATCTAAATCATCAGGGTCCAATTTCTTGACTTAAACTTGCAAAGACTTCCAAACAGATGGTTTTCCTTGTAAGGATTAACATGTGAGATGGTAGAAGGTGGAATTGAACAAGAAAAGGAAAATGCTGCATTTTTCTCTTGAGCTGTTTTTTCTAAAATGCACTTAAAGCTAAAGAAAGATGGAGATGTATTTCACTCCGTCAATTAAGATGAACACAGCGGGAAAAAAAATTACATCCTTCTTCTTTAGTTACCTGGAGCCATGTCCTTATCAGAGTAGGGTCTTCAAAAATTCAGGGATGACAATGTAAAATGCTCAAGAATACATAATTTGATCTGTTGTGGAGTGAGGAGCACACTGCACAATGTCTAGAGAAAAGTTTTCTTAAAAGCAGAATAAGAGGTCATGCCACCTGGACAACAACAGATTGAAAAAGGAGTTTAGCATGCATTGTCCTACTGTTAGGATTTCTGGATTTCTTCCATCTAGGCTGTGATCCTGTAATGAATGTGAATGTTGTTTTCAACTAGGCACAGTAAGTTCAATTCTGTCAGAAAGCCTCTGAAGTAATGCACACATTTCAGCCTAGAAAACCTTGGCCAGATAGGAAAATACTCTTTGTAAGTCCAGTATAATGTCAATGATAGCGATATAAAACCTGAAATGAGGGTGTGCATGAGTGTGTCCATTTAAGTGCTTGCATAGGTCCTGACAGAGATGACAAGCATTTCTGAAAATCTGGATAGCAGAGGTAATGGGATGACTTGTCTGAGATTCACTAGAGTAGCTCAGCCACCCTTACTTGTACAATAATGTAGAATTATGAGTGCCTAAGTGTAAACAGAAAACCCTACACTTCATTAGGGTGAAGTTAGTCAACAGATGGCATATAGACCACCAATAGTCTATAAAACATCAAACATCTGGTATAATTTCTACACAGAAGTGTCCTTGACAGTGACAAGTCAGTACATGCCACGCAGCAAAACTGGGAGCTGGATTTTTGTAGATAACACATCATTAAAACAGTGAGAATTTTTAAAAAATTGTTTGGTTATAAATAAAATAAGGACAGTATTTTTGGTAAGTGATATGAAAAAACACACATGTTGGTCTGTAGGCTATTAAAAATCTGCTTGATTCTTTGCTTAAGATTTGACAGCCAAGACTACATAAGTAATAAAACTTCAGTTGTAGTTACCACAAAACATTGTCCCTGTACAGTTTTTTACTTAAGTGTAATAAACCTCCCCTTCCAGGTCCTAAGACTATCTGTGAAATGCTATGTCCTAGTGGGTGCTGGAAGTCCTGCTCTAAGGAAATGCAAGAATTATAGAATCATAGAGAGGTTTGGATTTAAATGGGACCTTGAAAATCATCTAGTTCCAACCCCTCTTCCATGGGCAGGTAAACCTTCCACTAGACCAGGTCTCTCAGAATTTCATCCAACCTGACCTTAAGCACTTCCAGGGACGGGGTAGACACAACTTTCCTGGACAACTTGTTCCGGTGCTTCAACATCCTTACAATAAAGAATTTCTTCCTAATATCTAATCTAAACCTATTCTTGTTGAAGTTTTAAATCATTCCCCTTTGTGTCCTATTGCTATATGTTCTTCTAAGTAGTCTCTCTCCATCATTCTTGTGGGCTCCCTTCAGGTACTGGAAGCCCACATTTAGTCACTCCCAAAGCCTTCTCTTTTCCAAGCTAACAAACACAATTTGCTNGGGACCTTGAAAATCATCTAGTTCCAACCCCTCTTCCATGGGCAGGTAAACCTTCCACTAGACCAGGTCTCTCAGAATTTCATCCAACCTGACCTTAAGCACTTCCAGGGATGGGGTAGACACAACTTTCCTGGACAACTTGTTCCGGTGCCTCAACATCCTTACAATAAAGAATTTCTTCCTAATATCTAATCTAAACCTATTCTTGTTGAAGTTTTAAATCATTCCCCTTTGTGTCCTATTGCTATATGTTCTTCTAAGTAGTCTCTCTCCATCATTCTTGTGGGCTCCCTTCAGGTACTGGAAGCCCACATTTAGTCACTCCCAAAGCCTTCTCTTTTCCAAGCTAACAAACACAATTTGCTCAGCCTGTCCTCATAGGAGAGGTGCTCCATCCCTCTAGTGATCTTGCTAGCCCTCCTCTGGACTCACTCTGATGGGTCTATGTCTTTCCTGTGCTGAGGACTCCAGAACTGGATGCAGCATTCCAGGTAGGATCTCACTAGATCAGAGTAGAGGGGCAGAATCTCCTCCCTTGCCCTGCTGACTACCCTGCTATTTGATGCAGCCCAGGACACAGGTGACTTTCCAGGCTGTAAGTGCACAATACCGATCATGTCCAGACTCTCCTCCACCAGCACCCCCAAGTCCTTCTCAGCAGGTCTGCTCTCAGTCTGGTCAGACCCCACCCTCTATCGACACTAACCAGCAGCACCTTGCACTTCATCTTGTTCAACCTTATGAGATTCATATGGGCCCATTTCTCAAGTTTGTATGTGGGAGGTCTTACCAGAAGTATGGAGAATATATTTTCAATTAGACTGGTAATATTTTACGTAGGTGACAGGAAGGTCATCTGCTATCAGATACTAAAAAAAAAAAAAATTAGTTTTGCAGAAAAGGACAAAAAACAATGAAGAGGCAAAGTTACAAATGCTGCCGGAACTCATACAATAAAACAAGAGTTTGACTTTACACAATAAGGAGGTGGAGCACACAGGCTTAACACCGTTCAAGACACCTTTTCAAAGTGACATGGGTGCTTCTGTGGAAAAGAAGGCAATAATAACGGTAAGGGTTGGAAAATGCCTCAGTGCTAATCTACAGATAAAGGAGACACACAGCATGCTTGGAGAATAATTTGAAATTGACAAATGTTGCTATAACACAAGCACCATTTAGATCAGAAGCCAGATAGCAACAAGAAGGCACACATTAATAACTTTGATTGCTTTCCTTAACTGCTGCAAGCTTGAAAGAAGCCTTGTCATCTTAAAAGCACAGTAGCACCTGGTGCGGTCTCCTCCACTACTTACCATAAGTGCTTATGCCTGGTTTTATAGATTGGAGTCCCCCACAAGCCTGCTGCACATAAATAATATTTGTAAGTAGTTCTTCCAGGCTGGCTAGACTGAAATTCACACCTGTTTTCCCCAAAAGTGTTTTCCATGTGAAAATCTTGCCTTCACACTATCTTCTACATTCTGCGTTTCGGTTTGTGAAATGACATGAAAGATTGTGAACAACCATGAGAAGAGACCTCCACTGTAAAAATGTAGTTGCATGAGTTTTGTAATTATTTAGGGTTTTTCATCATAATTGAAGTCTCAGTTCTAAGCAAGGAAACAACTCAGACTGACAGGTCTAGGTCAGTATCATCTCCTGTCTTGTAGTTTTTCCAAAATGATGAGTCTCTAGTTCTCCTGAAAGCTGGGAAATATAATTGATTTTAAAATCAACTCAAGATTGCCTTGCTTTCTTTAATGGCTTATAGAAATGTGGGAATCTTGTTTTTTTGTTTTCTTCATCAAGTGGGCAGCAAATACTGCAGGAAAAGAACTCAGGCAGTATGAAGTCTGCAAATTCCTTTAGGGATGAAACATGAAGTGATGTGTGACACTTCTCAGCCGGGATATAGAAGGCTTGGCACTGGGCAAGCTTCTTCCCTCACAAGACATCTCTTTGACAGGAATAAAGCTTTTTGTGCATTGGCTTGCTGATTTTAGAGTGATCATTCAACCAGAGTAAGACATAATATAAATAAAAATAAAGGACACTCAAATGAAACAATACTTCTCTTTGGGCATTTTACTGGGGTTTAAATATTTTTGATAAATGTTTTCACATAAAATTAAATGCTTTATATATATATATATTCACACACACACATATATTTAAAAGAAGCAGAGAAATTAAACTTTATTAGGTTTTAAAACTCCTTTTATACAATTTAAATAAATGTTAATTCAAATCATGGCCTTAACACTATTGATATTTCGCAGGTCACAGCACTCTCAAAGTAACTATTTTTTCCTTTCCTGAATTCACCATTGCAATTGGTGCAAAAAGACTTGTAGGTTGCCAAAACCCAAGAAAAAGTGAAACAGGAGCTGAGGATGGAGAACAGAGCTATGTCCTTAATGACAGGCTTCCAAAGTAGCCCAATTCACACGACTTTTCTATGTGTAGCACACGCCAAAGACAATTCATACCTAGTTTGTTTGTTTTAGTTTCAAGCCTAAAATGATGTAATAAACTTAATTTCCTAATATCAAAATATTAATTCTGGTATTTGATATCTAAGATGGATCACTGTGAATTATATCTTTGTTTTACTAGAGAGTTATAATGTCATTTTCTTATCTTTGCCTCTTTCTTTTAACTTGCCCTTCAGTAAACATTGCATTATGAACATTAGAACGAACACCATGTATTGTCATAATCCTTCTGAAGGATGCAAAGGATATTAACATATTTGACTCTTGAAGGATTTCTTGAAGGTAAGGGCCACCTTTGTTGCTGATGAAGAACTCAAACTACAACTAGTCAACCTCAATCATTTTCACAGTGATAAAAGGCTCCTTTAGTGGGTCACATGTTTCAGGGCATCCACATTTTAGAAAACAAGTCCACCATGTCTTGCTGTTCAGCAAATGGAAGGGATGGAGGAAGGGACAAACTTGAGTCATACAGCCTTCAAAATTGCTCAAATGAATCTTGGCTTTTCAGCATCCACTTAAAATTTGTGCAGTATGCAGGATGAGCAACTACTTGGAAAAAGAATGTTTTATTTTCAATAACTAATGAACAGCCTTATAAAGTTTTTTCTAGTGTTGCACAGCATATTAAAGTCTTATGTCAAATTCAGAAAACAAGTAATCTCAAGCACCTCTTGCTCTCCAGCCACTGGAAACTCAGAGTATGGAGATTCTAATTTTTATTCTTTAATCATTGTAGTAACTCTTTGCATGCACTTATCCAATTCTCTCATATTCTTATACAGGTTTTATTTTCCTGTGCAGATAATACAATATTCTATTCCTACTCCCAGGTCAACTCATGACTTGCTAGAGAACAGCAGCATTTGTCTCATTCATGTTTTTTGCTAAGTGGATGGTGCTAGGCCAGCTAGAAAGGAATTCCTGTTGCAACTGTTTCTACCAGTGGGATGCTAATTTGGAACTCTTTCCTGTGCCTGCTGCTGAAAGAAAACTATAAAAAAACAACCTAAAAAAAACAAAACAAACCTCTTTTCAGTCAAACTAATCTCTTCTCTGTAAGAGAAATTATGGCAGGCCTAGTTGCACAAAAGCTTTTTCATCAAGCTATACAACTTCAGATAAATAGAAACCTTGGGAACCTTGCGGATGACTTCATCATCATCATCTGACTATAAAAAACTAACAGAACCCCTCAGGATTCCTTTAGGACCTGAGGCAGAGGCATGAAGCTGTGTCAGAGGAGGCTTTAGTTGGATATTAGGAAAAGGTTCTTTACCCAGAGAGTGGCTGGGCACTGGAATAGGCTCCCCAGGGAAGTGGTCACAGCACCAACTCTAACAAAGTTCAAGGAGCATTTGGATAATGCTCTCAGCCACATGGTGTGATTCTTGGGGTCGTCCTGTGCAGGGCCAGGATGATCCTTATGGGTCCTTTCAATTCAGGATATCCTCCAAATAACCCTTGAACTTACCTTTGCTTTTAACACTTATCAGAGGTTCAGGCGTTTAATTACTGAGGCTGACCTTTTGCGCTTCACTATGTACCAGAGGCATTTAAAACATGTTACTAGCTTCATTAATTTGTGCAGTTGCTAAGATTCCTGCTTTGCCACTTTTCTTCAGTCTTACCTGGACAAAAACTTATACTGGCAGCTTAACATGAGGAGCAGGATGGCGGTGGGACGCATCTTAACCAACCTGCAGCTGCACTCCCCATCACGCGATGCTTCCTTATTTTACATTAATTGAACCGGCCCACAGCACAGAACGTTTTGAAGTGTGTCGCTGATCACTGAAGAAAAAACACCCACAGTAAGGACAGCAATGTAACAGATGCCTTTTAAAGGCATCTCCATCAAAAATGCGTGTACCCCTTTTTCCCCCTCCCTTCGAGTGGCCAGACAGGCTCCTGAGCCTGGGGCAGGGGAGCTCCTGCCGGGGGACCCTCGCACCGAGCCTGGTGGGGAGCGACACGCAGCAGCACGGGGCGCTTCCTACGCTCCCGCCGCGCCTTGGGATTCCCTCTGGATCCCCAGCCCGACCTCCATACACCGGTGAGCTGGTAAGAGGGCGAAAGTCATTCTGGAGAGAAAGAGACGAGAAAGAGACGAGAAAGAGACGAGAAAGAGACGAGAAAGAGAAGAGAAAGAGACGAGAAAGAGAAGAGAAAGAGAAGAGAAAGAGAAGAGAAAGAGAAGAGAAAGAGAAGAGAAAGAGAAGAGAAAGAGAAGAGAAAGAGAAGAGAAAGAGAAGAGAAAGAGAAGAGAAAGAGAAGCCCCAACCATGCGCTGAACAGGCCCGCAGCTCCCAACCCGCACTCCCGCCCGGCAGCGGCCGCAGGAACCCCTCTCGCCGCCCCCCACCGACCTGCACCGCCCGGCCC